>LBNU01011353.1:64849-94796 GCA_014162995.1 Artemisia annua | reverse complement strand
TTATTAAGGTAGTATTTAACGCATGAGCCACTGTTTATAATCCCTATGATTAGGTGGTTTATGCATCATTGTAGGAGGAGATAAGAGCTCATAGAATTGGGGAGATATGTACGCCACCCCATGAATTGTTAAGGAATACATCCGTCATCCACGCAAGTAATACATACACCAATTAACCGGTAAAAGATAGTTAGGGAGTAAGGAAATCCAAGTAAACACATTTGTCTCCATATAAGTTTTCACAACCACAATAGTTTAGTTATTTTATTTTTAATTGCAATTGTAGTTTTTGGGTTAGTTGACTAGCAACTAATCCGCCCACTCCTCTAAAACCCGAGATTTTATTTGCTTTCAAAAAAAATATAAAAATACAAAAATAATCTTCCTTCACCCTTAGACCTTTTAGAGTAGTTTTTCTAACCTAACGAACACTATTCCCTGTGAGAGAACGATCAATCCCCCGTACTTACCACTACACTATACTACACCGACCAAGTACACTGCCTGGTGGGATTGCAAGCTTCTCAAGATCCCTTGAGAGGTAAAACCTGTTGCGTGGTCGCAATCCCACGTCATCATTGGACTGTTTTCTCTTGTAGGATGCATAGTTTGTTAGTTATATTGTAATGAGCTTGGAAATATGTCCAATGCCATTCAGTTTGGTTGCTTTTGTACTCTTGCCTTTTATGGCTTACTTTCTTAATGAATTTACCTTTAAGAAAAAAAATGATTGTGTGGATAGGAAAATAAGTATGAATTTGAAGTAGAAGATATACCATCTCTCATTGTTAAAAGGATAATAAAACCACTATATCCACTAACATTATATACATGCTCAAAAGATAATTTTAATGAATACCTGGGTATTTGTTACCACTATATCGTACCTCAAAATTCAAAGGAGTTTATGATATGATTATACTTTTCTAACATATACATATTACGTACACTTGTATTGGTATATCCACTAACATTATATACATGCTCAAAAGATACTTGGATGAATACCGGGTATACTTGTTAACACTATGTTGTACCTCAAAATTCAAACGAGTTTATGATATGATTATACTTTCTAACATATACATATTACACACATTGGTATTGGTGAAACTACTCTTTATGATAATCAGCTGCTAAATCATTTAAAATCATGGTCAGTATTTATTAGTAACCAATTTGATGAAGAACTTTTAATTTTAGTGACAAGCTGATATAGATTATTGTTTCCTAATTCTGGAGATTCAATTATTAGGATTATTTAACAACAATTTATAACACCTAACAATACACATGTCTAAAACTATATCTAACAACAATCTGAGAATGCCGAGTTAATTGATTATTGCTTTCTAATTCTAGAGATTCTTAGAGTTATTTGTTCCAATCCCATACTTAGCACATCCATTGGATTACAGGGGAGTGTAAGTTTGGTTTTTCGAGAGTGTTATAAGCTAGCAAAAGTTGTCCTAGGTTAATCCAAGATTTCGGCTGTACTACTTTGAGGATGCTCGTAAACATCTCCAAAAGGATTTGAAGTCCTCATTTTTTTTTTTTTTTTTTTTTTTTTTTTTTTTTTTTTTTTTTTTTTTTTTTTTTTTTTTTTACCTTTTTTTTATTATTTTTTAATTATCTGCACTCAATAATGACTCATGATATTCTTTTTATAAGTTTATGTGTACACGGATTTGAAATATTAAATGCAACTAAAATTATTATTAACGACAATATGAATAATGTAAGTACGGGTTACGAGAATATAAATATCAAAATGTAAGCACGGGTTATTGTAATATGAAAATAAGTACACGATATTGTACATATAAGATATAACCACGACAATGTAATTCTTATTCAAAGTTTAAATAAGGATATCGGGAAAATCATTTTTTTATCTTTATTAACTTCATAAGCAGTCATTACGTGATTTTAAACATACAACATGATATCAATAGTTAAAGTTAAACAACAAATTGAACTTCATCACGATGACAGTTGAACAAAGTCAAATCATTATTTTAAAAAAATTATACAAATATTAATCAATATTATTACATAATGGAAAGTTTATGTATAGACCCGTTAGTGCACAAGAATTATAACTAATATTTTATAAATGGTTCTCATAGCTTACCCGATCATTAAAATAATTTGTACATGTTTCAACCTGTGTTGTGTTCAGATTAGTGGCTTTAGGTTAACAGGCTAGCGTGTTAATACAACTCTTTTGAGTGGCCTTACATTAAACGAGCGAACACTTAGGAGCATATTTGGTCAAAGTAGTTTTGGAGATGAATTTGTAATGGAGCTAGATTGAGAGCTAAAACATAAAATTAATTTTGTAAACTATATGAAGTAGCATTCGAATGATTATCATTTTATTAAAAAAAAAAAAAAAAAAAAAAAAAAAAAAAAAAAAAAAAAAAAAAAAAAAAAAAAACCTTATAATATTATCGCGTTTTACATGTTTTGTTTAAAGTCAAGTACCATCAAACAACCAGAGTTTTACATTATAAATATTAACAATTGCCGGGAGGTAATTACAATTCACCAAACAGTAACTTGCCAAAGAATAGTACCCGAGATTTACATGCGTTGCAAACATAGTCTTGAAAAAATGACCCTGTGGTTTGGTGGTTGGCAAAAATAGTCCTTGTATTTTATTTATTTTTCACAAACAGTCCTTGAAAAAAGGTTCATAAGCATTCCTAGAAAGGCAAAAATAGTCTTTACAGTTGGTTTAGTAGAAACAGTCCTTGTGCGTTATCTACTTTGCGAAAAACAATCCCCGAAAAATTACAAAAACATCCTTGACTTTAACATGCAACTACGAAAACATTTCATGTGTTAAATATGTGGACTTTTGTGTAACAAATGCCCCTCCTGTTTACTTATATTGTAAAAAGAGAAATGATAGAACCACAAAATAACTTTCATAAAAATTCTTACAAAATAAGTTGTCATTTAGTGATTGGTGTATTTTTATATATTTTCTCTCTCTTTTATTTAATTAAACCAATCACGAAATGACACATAATTTTGTAAGAGTTTTTGTGAAAGTTATTTTGTGGTTCTATCATTCTTCTTGTAAAAATATTCCTTGAAAAATTGTTAAAAACACCATGTTGTTACTTGCGATTATTATTTTAACAATGATTTAATTGTGTGTTTGGTAAAAGTAGCAGTTAGCTGTGAACAGTGAGCTGTGAGCTCACCGCTCATCGCTCATAATTTTTTAAAGAAGCATTTGAAAAATGAGAATTTATTAAAAAATAACAAAAAGTTCCAGACCGTTCCCTGCAAACGAATTGCCAAACGGAACAACTTAAAAAAAAAAGAAAAAAAAAACCTTCAATTGCTCACCACCGACTGCAAAAAAAAAAAACTCAGTGCGTCGTCGTAGCTAATCTTATAAACCCAGACACCGCGGCGTAGTGCAAGGTAAAAAATTCTTCTGATCAACGATTTTGGAAACAAGTTAAGAATAATTAAAAGACGTCTCACTTACCTCCTCAGGCCATTTTACTACTTTTGCCAGTTTTTTCCACATAACTCAACCCGGTTATTCAGAACCCAAACTCACCGGATCCACCACACCGCCGACATTAACAAAGTCAACAGCAAACTAAAAAGTAAAAAAACTCACTCCAGTCAGTCAGTTAGTTTAGTTAGTTACACCTAAATTTTAACTACTTTTAAATACACTTTCCTTCCATTTTTCAACTAACCGCGACCTTTCATAAAATGTGATATTGCTCCACATAATTCAATCACCTACTAGTCAGGTAACTACTACTTTATCAATCCTTTTTTTTTTTTTTTTTTTTTTTTTTTTACCACTCACTCATACATTAGTTTATTATGCTATTGATCTCAAAACTATGCCCTAGAACTGTTGAATTTACTGATCCCTTATATTATATGCACATTAGTTGTAGTCCACCTTCTCGCGTAAGCCGGAGTTCTTTCTAGAAGCGGGGGCGGGGGTAGGGGTGTAACTGTAACTGAATTTTGGTAGTAGCACCTTTTGTTATAAATTTTAGAACCGCACTTGTTACATAGGCCGGAGGTCTTTCTAGAAGCAGTCTAGTAGGGGTGTTACTGTCTACATCGTTATTTGTAATCGATTTTAAAAATATTTTTGTTATATAAGTTTAAGAACCGCATTTTTTACATAAGCCGAAGGTCTTTCTAGAAGCAGTCTCTCTCCACGGGTGGGTCTGCCCGTAGTCGAATTTAAATATTTTGGTAGTATCGCCTTCTATTATAATTTCTTAGCATCTTAGAGGCACTATTTAGAACCGTACCTTTTTACATAGGGTATGTTTGGCAAAGCTAGCCGTAGCAGTTAGCGGTAGTGGCAAACAGTAGGAGTTAGCGGTAGTTGTTTCTCTTATAAAAGCGTTTGTAACGTAGCTGTATGTGTGATTTGAAAGTGTAAACTGACGTAAAAGCTAAACGCTTCTTGAAGTAGCATTGTATTAATGAATAAAACGCTAAAAGCTCCTTGCCAAACGAGCTGTCAATTTGAAACGCTAAATGCTCCAAAACACTCTTAAAAGCTTCTCGCCAAACATACCTATAAGCCGGAGGTCTTTCTGGAAGTAGTCTCTCGACCTTTAGGTAGGGTAGGGGTATTACTGTCTACATCATAACTCCCCCGTACACCCGCACACCAACGGGATTGGGTATTCTTATTGCTTTTGTTTTCGATGTATTAAGTTACTGTGCTTATGTCAAATTTATGAATTATTTTTATTAATATGATTAATTGATGGTTGATACGTTGATGTAGTAATGCTGTAGTTTATTGCTACTCTAGTAGGGAATAATGTATGGAGCTTGATTGAATCTGTATAGAGTTTCGAGTTAGTTTGGTTCAGTTGATTTTGCATTCTAAGGCTCGTACCTCATATAATTATGTTGGATCTATGGATTGTCCATTGTGTTTGCATAAGTGCTTGTGAAAGTTAAGATCTGTCTAAATAGTTTGGAATTATAGTCGTTGTCATCAAAATTTTCCGATTGATTTGAGTCCGTGGATGAGAGTGATTAGGATTGTGTATTTTTTTGCTTATAAGCCAAAGCAGATTAGCAGCTCAAGAGTTAGAACTTCTAGAGATAGTTTTTAAGGGTAGATTTGAAGGTAAATAGGTCAATTTTATACCAAAATAAACTGATAAGCATTAAGCAGCGATTAGGATTGTGTATTTTTTTGCTTCTAAGCCAAAGCAGAATAGCAGCTTAAGAGTTAGAACTTCTAGAGATAGCTTTTAAGGGTAGATTTGAAGGTAAATAGGTCAATTTTATACCAAAATAAGATTATAAGCATTAAGCAGCCGCCAGCCTGCTTATTTAACCCAAATTAAGCAGATAAGCAGAAAAATAATAAACAATCCCAAACACCTTCTATGTTGCTTTTAAATTTACTTTACATGTGACCAACTCATTTGTTTTGTTTGTTAGTTGGATGCATAGATAATAAGCATGACTGGAGAAGGGACAGAAGAGGCGCACAAGAATATTGGAAAGTTGTTGCACTCGAAAAACATAACAAAAAGATCAATAAAACGTAAGTCTCATGGGAACACTCAAAGTACTCCAATGTCTAAGAAAAAGGTTGTTGACTATTTAACCAACAGCAAAAGGAATGACTTTAAGCATAGAAATGCTTCTCACAAACCAGCCAAATCCATGAGTATGGTGTCCTTAGAGGGTGACCAAAACCAGGCGGCAACTGGTTCATATGAAAATGCCAATTTCGAAAAGGAAAATTTTACTTCTGAGAATATTAAGCGGAGGCGAAAGCGAAAGCAAAAAAAGGCGAACAACAAAGTTGAAATTGACGAAGCTGCCAAGCTGAAAAGGAGGACGAGGTACCTTCTCATTAAAATGAGAATTGAACAGAACCTTATAGATGCGTACTCAACTGAAGGCTGGAAAGGTCAGAGGTATATATATATACTTTTTTTTTCGAATCCTTCTATTCTAAATTTGATGTTCATATTTTAACAATAGATAATTTTGTTGGCAAGAGTCAAGTTGACTTGTTAACTTATGATTATTAGAGTGAGAGTAACTATACTCCCTCATCCCAAGTTATATAAATTTTGGCCAAAACATGAAACTACAGCGGTTCTTCATGCTTAGGGTGTAACTCGCTTAATGTTACAATACTTATTATTACATTTCGTCACCTGGTACTTTCAGTATTAAATTTTACTAGATTATGTAGAAAGTATGTGAACAAGAGTGCCGGGATTGAAAAACTACAAAGTGCACATAGCTGGTGAAGATGTTGCTTATCAAGCTAGAATGCCATATAATTTATCTAGGAATATAACACATTTAGCTCATTCATTCTGGGAGAAAGGAAACATGATATATCTATAATTGCTGCATCCAAGTTTCTGTTATGACATGCTGCAACCAACATGACATGTCAGATGTACTAAGGCTAAAATAACTTCGTATGTGAAAGATGATTAGCTTATAACACATTTAGATATGATAATGATTTCATCAAACAGTGAATTGGAACACGCCAGTTTTGTCCTGTATCTTCGAGTTCTATTCCATATATCTTCAAATGACGGTGTACTTTTGATTGTGATTGCATTTTGTGAATACTTATTGATTTGACGGGTAACTGGAGATTGTATGGGGAGACAAAAAAACAGACTAAGGGAGAGATCTTTGGCTAGAACTCCAGTAACTTTCCCAACTGTAATTCTTACCTATTATCATTTTGTAATCCCGTGTCTCAAGTTTTTAGTTGCAACAGACGTATGAAGTTGTGCTATCATAATCTGATGTTTCGTAGTTTATATTTTGTAACATGGAAGTGGGTACTTATGGTTGTTCTTCTTATATTGTTGTCTTTATAACTGTTCTGATATATCTTCTAACTCCATGGAGTGACCTTGTTACACTTGTTTCACATTCAGTCGAGAAAAAATAAAGCCAGAAAGAGAACTCCAAAGAGCCAAGAAGCAGATACTACAATGTAAACTTGGAATCCGTGATGCCTTACACCAGCTGGATTTACTCAGCTCAGATGGATCCATTGATGAATCTGTAATAGGTCCAGATGGAACTGTACATCATGATAATGTATGTATCCGTTGTCTACATTAGTTAATTACAAGTCCTATTAAATATTACCTAATAAATTATCAAAGTAGCCAAAACTATAAGAAAAAAAAGTTTAACTATATGAGGATTTGTGCTCTGGTGTTTCTGTTTAACTATATGCCTTACAGCTTGTAGTTATGTAAAAAGCATATCGTGTTTTGAGAAGTTAGTTTTTTAGAACTTGAAAAGCCAACTAGTTTTTTAGAACTCGAAAAGCCAACTAGCACCTATCAATTCCTCGTCAAAACTGGGAAAAGTAATTGAACAAAATCTCTCATTGTCTTTCCGAGATATGTCTGTTTTTACAATTTTTGTTTCATTATGGACCCTGTAGTAGCATAAGTATCTCTCTCTTTTCCAGATATATTCTAATTTCTCTCTTTTCTCAACTACGATCATATTAATAATGATTTGATTACTTGTTATATTTAGATACACTGTGCCAAGTGTAAGCTGAGGGAGGCATTTCCTGATAATGATATAATACTGTGTGATGGGACATGCAATTGTGCATTTCATCAAATGTGCATAGACCCTCCTCTTCTAACTGAAAATAGTAAGCTCTTCTTAAATCTTACCTATTATCTCATCTTGTCAAATGATTGATTTTATTTTTTTCTAAAAACATAATTCAATATGTTATTTATATGATTTCCCAGTTCCCCCAGGAGACCAAGGTTGGTTCTGTAAATATTGCGTATGTAAGACTGAAATCATAGACGCAATGAATGCACACCTGGGAACAAGCTATACCAATGACAGCACTTGGCAGGTTGGTAGTATTAGAATCTCAGTATGTTGCTCCTTGTCACGTGTCCCCTTCATAACAATAGTCTCTCTATCCATTTAGGAAGTCACGAAATATTCATATGATAGTATGCTGCTATTGCCAATCAACCATTAAACCCACTCTCTATAATTCAAAAATACCCTGTGACTAATTTAGAAATGATGCATTTGCCAAAGGGCTATTATAAATAATATAGTTTGTCTCCCTCCTTTGATATGTATGTGCTGCATTACTCATCACAACCTTACACGTTAGATCTTGTGTATAGGCTACCGGTTAAGAAGGGGTTGGATTAAATAATACGTCAAAAAGGTTTACGAGTTGAATTAAAAGGTCAATTTGAGTAATCTTGTGGAGTGAATAACGGGCCATATGTCAAGTGGGTTGGGTCAATCTTCGGTTACTTTTTCATGCGTTTCTTATTGATTGCACTATAGAACAATAGCATAAACACATAATAAGTTAATAACATGACAGCAAGAAAGTAAAAGCCATAATACAATAGCCAATATATCACAATACTGTCTTCGTCACGACTCACGAATAAAATTGTAAGTTAAATATAAACATCAAACATTTATTTCGTCCATTCAGATAGAGTTTATTTGATTTTTTTTACAAGAATGCTTTGTGATACTAAAAGTATCTTTTGCTTTGAAAATAAACAAATATCCTGATAAGCTATTTGGTTTTATAAAAATGTTGAAGAACATAATCAGATGGTGTTTGAAACAGGAGATATTTAAGGTTGAAGCCACATTACCTGATGATGGGGATACTATACTTAATCAAGAAGACTGGCCCTCAGATGAATCTGGAGATGATGATTATGATCCAGACAGAGTTGAAAAACGTGAAAACAGTTGCAGCAATAGCCAAGTTTGCTCTGATGGTGAATCTTCTAATGATGATGCCACCAGTAACTACAGTTTACAGTCACTAGATGATGAAGATCTTGATGATGAATCTCTGAAGTTAAGTATAACTATGGGTCTCGAAAGCACCTCCGCTGACGTTATTGGCCAGGGTTCTGGTTCAGGTTCAGATGGTGACTTCATGAGTGGTCGCCGACAACGTCAATCTGTTGATTACAGGAAGCTTTATGACGTAAGTACAATGTTTATTTATAACCTAAGTTGTATGTGTAATTGTTTCCTGTATTTTTTTTTTCTTCAAAGTATAAAGTTTCTGGATTATAAGAAGAAAAAAAGATGGACCGCAGTACTGCTATGAGTTTATCAGTTTATGGTCCATGCATGGTTAGCTCTTTTTATGAGACATAGATCTAGGGATTCTCTTTGCACTTGATTGCTGTTAAATAAAGGCAGTCATATGTAGAGATGGTGAAATAGCGGGTTGGGCAGGTTGTTTAATGTTCAGATGCAATGTAATTTTGTGTTCGGTAGAAACAGGTCGGGTTGGGTTGACCCAAAACACTTGTACCAAATTATTTCTTATTCAAATAATTCGTGTCAAATATGATTGTAATAATTATATAATGATTTAGGAGGTTTTATTCATGACACTGTTTGCAATTTTTAACCTGTTTAATCATTTGACCCCTGTCTTTTCCAGTTTGTTTTTCGATTTGACCTATTAGAGATGAAACTTAATCGGGATAATAGACCCATTCGTAAGTAAATCATGTAAATTGCTGCCACTCATATCTCTATGTGCTGTTATGTAGTTCCAATAAAAGTATGTCGTTTCTCGTATTAATATCCAAGGGGTTCAATACATCTGCTATGCTGAACAGCGATGGTCATATTTTCATTTATTTATTTATCCTTTTTATTGTCCGAATAAACATAGCACTAAAATGACTATTGCTTGTTAAAAGATAAGTAATTAGCATTTGTTTCTTATTATACAGGAAATGTTCGGAAAAGATGCTCTTGCTAACGAACAAGTAAGTGAAGATGAAGACTGGGGCCCCACTAACAGAAAGCGGAGAGAAAAAGAGTCAGATGCGGCCAGCACTCTAATGACTCTTTGCGAAACTGAGAAAAGTGTAAAAGATACTCTTTGCAAAACAGAGAAAATTGTAAAAGGTGTTGCTGACACTTCCACTGAGAAAAGTGTAAAAGATGTTGCTGACTCTTCCACTGAGAAAAGTGTAAAAGATGTTGCTGACTCTTCCACGGCTGACACAAACTTATCGTTTAAAGGGACCAAGCGTTCATTTTTCAGGATTCCTGCTGACGCTGTAGAGGTACTTTCAATTGTTTTTGCTATAGTACCAATTTTGACACATTGCTAATAAAAGGGTCAATTTGGGTTGTGTGCTAGCTAAACGGTTGACAGGTCAATTGGGGAGAACTAGTTAAACAGGTTGTAAGTCGCTTAAACACTATCGTGAACCCCGCACAACCTCTGAAATTTTTATTTGTAACCACACTTCAAACACTAATTATTTATAAGAATTTGTAAGATTGGGAAAAAAAAAAAATAGAAATCTGTTTTCGGGCAATCCGGCCCAGCCGGTTTTACTAAACAAATGCCTATTTTGACCCATTGCCCAACTCTCCCGACCGGTCCATCTTACCACCTATAGTTTTTCTACTTATGTAATTACTTGGTACTGTTCAGTGCTAAGGGCATTGAGTACTTTCTTATTTCTCTTCTTTGTGTATTATGTCAGAAACTTCGCATTGTGTTTGCAACGAATCAACTCCCTTCTCGAGCTCTAAAAGAAGAACTTTCCAAGCAGTTAGGTCTTGATCCTGAGAAGGTAATTATTTTCTGGTACTTGTCAAAGTGAAATTAAGAAATTTATATACGATCTTAGGCAACTGGTTATCTTTCAAGCTTAAGTACAGATCAGACAATAGTGGTAGAACTTTTGTGAAATAAACACACAGTGCCTCGTCTAAGAACGACTTGGGCTGATGTTTACACAAAATTATTACAGCATAGTTTGTCATGAAAGTAATGTTATACTGCTGACAAAAGCAAAGCATAATTTTTGGTTGATTATGAAGAACAACCTGAATATCTGGTGTCATTTTCACATAGAAGTATGATGGACTTTATGTGTCATTACTCATTTTCAGGTGAACAAGTGGTTCAAAAATGCACGCTACCTATCTCTTAAAACCAAAAAGGTGAGTTTGTAGATGTTATGGTTCGTATTAATTAGTACCACGGTGCTGTATTTGTATTGTATAGTTGCATTGAGCATAACATATCGCTGTCAGATATTTAAACCTCCAAAGATATTGTGCTTCCTCTACTCCAAATCAGATACATAAGTAGAATTTTGGAAGTCAATCACCGAACTTATAAAAACCTCATAGTCCATATTTGATACTTCCATTTATTTCTTTCAGTTCGTAAACATGTATCTTTGGCAGACACTTTTATGTCCAAAACTTTTTAATGATGTTATAAAACTATTTTATGATTACAAAATATGTATCATTGCAATAATAATATGATTTATCTAACAAAAAAATCTAGTAGACTTCATGCATTATAGTACTCGTTGGCAGCTTTTGACCAGTTCAAACCTTTTGCCCCCGTTTCTATACTTGGTGCCCCCTTGACATATTATATATCAAAAATAACCCAAATCAACCCATCTATAAGAAAATTAGTCAAAAGTGTCACCTATAATGAAATCTAATCACTTTTGTTTGAATTTCACGGGAAATATGCAGTTAGCTGAGGATATACCAACTCAAAATGACGATCCTTCGTTATCAAAAGAATGTGGATCAAAATCGGCGAAGAATGAATCTATTGACAAAACTCTACCCGTGAATTTGCCAATAAATGTTGGCCATACACCAAATGACAGACGTCCAAAAAAATTCCGTAGGAGAAAGAATGCCAGCTCAGCAACTAGTACTGCAATGCAGCAGCAGGACGGTGGGGACTTGCATCTTTCAACATCAGCTTACAAGGTACTATTAGCTTTGATTTCCAATTATTATCTTGGCTCTGAAAGATTCAATCTAAGATTCTTGTTTAGTATTCTTTTTATGGAAATTAGTTTAGAATTTTCAAGTAGCCCTTTACTTAAGCAACACCTGAAAAATCGGCATGTAAGCGGGTTGATAACACGTCAAATCAGGTAATGTTTCGGGTACGAGGCGAAACAAGCCGGGTAGGTTCAGCCGAAAGTCCGAAACACTTAATATCATTAAAACTATATATTAATAATTTTTGTGTTACCACAAGACTCCCTGTTATATTTTTTCTTAAAGAGTTCGTATAGTTTTGACTTTTGAGGAGAAATGACGTGCAGTGCGTGCTAATTTCGACAAATTCATCCATAAATGAGTCTAACATGTTAAACTAATAAATTTTATAGAAAAAATTAGCCAAAAAATTATCGTGTCAACAGTTTAACAGAGTATATGTTTAATGCAAAAACCTTCTAACTTTTTTAATTATATTATTATTAAAAGGATATAGCTTTCAACGTTCGTGATCGTATTCTATGATAAACAAAATAATTGCATGTCTTAACATCTTGTTGTTTGTCCGAAACTTTTTTAAGGTTGATGGTGGCGTATATATTGTAGAAGACGATGCAAGCTTAAAAATGATAGAAGATAACGCAAACAAGGGAAAAAATAAAGCCGTAGTCAGTGATGGCACTAGTGACGGTGACGACCAACAAACAGCAACCGCAGCTGAAGCACACATGGAGAAACTTTGTTTTTTAAAGACAAAGTTAGAAAAACTACAACAGGTATTACTCCTAAGAACACCAAATCGAAAAGCTAAAACGACAGCATCATCATCTATTGACCCCAATGACATCATCTTCTTTCCTGTTGCACACCTTAAGGAAAAATCCTGAATTTGCACATACTTCATCATCACTACCCCCTTGCCTCACCTTGTATTGTATTAAGAGTTAAACTGGCTCTATCATAATTTAGCACACATTAATTATCTCGTTATTGAAACAAACCAAGTTGGGCTGACCAGTCCGAATTGACTCGCATATCGTTAGGTGACAGTTCATGTTCAACTGCAGTCTTGTTCTCTCTTTGGTTCATTCAACACACACAAGTAACATTGCAAAACAAGATAGACAAAAAATGAAAACGACATAATTTACTGAACATAAACGAGAGAAATAAATATGATAAAGAGTAAGCAGTTATTACGTTAATATAACTACAATCTGAAGTCGCAGTTATCATAAAATAAAAAGGAATGAACTTAATTATATAGCCGTGATTCCTGACTAATGTAAAGTACCATAATGAACTTTAAGCGCAATAAAGAGTCATTAGGCAAACTAGAAACCTAGAAATAGGCATTTAATGTGTGGTCATATAAGATGCATAATCGAAATCCATAATTAGTTTTTATGAGAGATTTCAATGTCTTTGACCAAAATATTGATTTGAAACTATTGTTTTATTGTTTCTCCAAGCTTTTGTTGTTATGGAACTCATTGTATATATATTTTTGGATTAATTTCATATATACCCAAAGTGCAATCATTGAAGGCATAATGTATGTATGAAACTATTTTGTTTTTAAATATGTTAACTGTAACGGAGACACTAGTCAGAGAGATTATGAGTAGACTATGAGCATTTTCAGATAAATGAAATATCATGTGACTTCTTCCAACATTCATTGCCCTTTAATTTTGGAGGCTATATTATCCAATACCAGGCTGTGCTCAAATTCCTTACTAAACCTTAGCGAAAGGGAAGTCTACTACCGTACATGCTCAAATTCATTCTAGGCATATACCCAAGTCAAAATTATTTCGTTAATAATGGCGGGTTAATACCTCCTGTATATACTTCTATTATGTGATAAGGGAGGGACCAACACTTCATGCTTAGTAAATGCTAGACGCCTAGACTATCAAACATATTATTCAGGTTTTTAATTTGCTCTTTTCACTATGTAAAGTTGGTCCTGCTTATAGGATCTATGTTAGGTAACTATATATACTCGCTATAGAGAATGTTAACTAATAGCACCATTATTATACCTATAAGGAGGCCGAGAGTTACCACAATGTGTACAATGCTAGTTAATGACTAAATGATCTAAGGAATAGAGTACCCCGCCACATGGAAAATGATTTGCTTGAATTTATTCATATCATCAGATGAAATATGCGTAAGTGGAAAGTCATGTATAATCAGTATCCAGTTTGGATGTATCAGGTTGAATTGCGTTGTTTGCTCAACAATTTACCTCTGTTTCATAGTTTAGTTGAGGTTTTACTCGAATTTAAACTCCAAGATTGTTCATCTCAACAATTCGAGCATATTATTTCTACGGCTGTTTGGGTTACAAGGGAAGTGGAGTTATAAGTGACACATAACTAACTGTCAGTACATATGAAATGACGGCATTGCTTACACGTCTTCATGCGTATGTAAAACACCAGGACTCTTTTGTGACTGATGTTTACTCTCGTGTCATTAAATTTTACTCGCTTGTTTATTACTCTTTTTTGTGTCACTAACGTCAATATACTTGTAGTAACTTTGATATAGAAATAGAAGAACGTAAACATTTTCTAAATAAGGGTCGTAGATGTTAACGGTCTTTGGTGCAAAGCAAGGTTTTCAAGATCGGGATTCTACTCGAGATTGTTTTCGGTTTTGTAAGATCGAAATAATAATATCGGATTGGAATTCTAAAATCCTAATGTAATTTTCTTAATAGTTTTTGTAATATTATTTAAATCTACAAATTGTTATATATCATAAAAACAAAATTATGTGAATGTTTCATGGAAATGTTCTAAATCATGAATATATGAATATGGAATGTTTAAAAGATTAACATGTTTTTAAATTTTTTGAAACATAATCAACATGTTTGTAGGTTTTTTTAGTTTGCGGTTCGAAAAAAGTAAGATCGGATCGGATTGGTTCTTAAGATTCTATGATCAAGATCAGGATCTTATAAGATCTTAAGCTTGCTAAGATCTTACGTATGATCCGGATCGTTTTACTTTGTAGTATCATAAAATCGTAAGATCATGATTGGATCTTAACAATTATGGTGCAAAGTATTGTACCACATTAACCTATCTATAAATTCAAATGCATGTTGTAAACACAATTAGAAGGCAAATCTCCAATTTCTTGTATAAAACTTACTGCTATTCTTTTTTCTCTTCTACAAATATGAAATAAACAAATTTATAACTGACTTATACATAACAAAATTGTTGAATTCTCTCTCTTTACTTTCTTCTTAACTAATCTCACCTCTCCTCAACAAAACACTACAAATTGTTGTGCAAAAAGAAAGAAATATAAGGTCCGGAAATGTAAAAATAAAAGTAAAAGGACTAGACAATTGATTAACAGAAGATGATTGAGTAAATAGATGCTATGAGTCTTCTTCACATGTGGGAGAATTTGGCCTTCTAACAAATCGCCCCTGCAAAAATCAGAAAATTAACACATAAGTATTTGACAAAAATATCTTTACATTTTTGTAACGAGAAACTTTATATATCCTTCTAAACTTATTCATACTTATCTTTCTAGTGAGTAGTGACACATGTTAAACATCGATTCATTTTACAGCAAAATCCCAATTTGTGTATGCTTCACCATATGATAGCCATGTAAATTAGGAGGTTAAGTAAGAATAAGTTTATGAGAATATATATGAAAAATTATGTCCTTGTTGGATTGTAGAGATTATAAATTACATATTTGAGTAGCTATTATTAAATAAATGTTTATTGCACATTGAATTAGATATAACTCATTGGGATAATGCATTATGCACCAATCATTATTATTCTATCAAGGCTTTTCGTCATTGTAGGATGTGGAACCCATTAAAACCAATTAATAAGACGAAAATGATACACAGTAAATGAAATTAATATTGTAATAATAATTAAAATGGATTTCATTTTCATCAAAAATATTGAAACTATTGTGGTTCATCATATGTATTGTAGTTCATCATATGAAAATGTAACAAAATTTACCTTAGATCTAGGTCGTCTATCTGCATTAACTTTTCGGACTTGGTATCTTATTTTTTTAGAGAAGAGACGCGTTCGTTTTTTCTCCTTGTAACGCATCACACTAGCTTCTCGTATTCCTCCGTTCTCGGAGAATAAGTCTATTTGTGCCAACCTTGACTGTCGATGCAAACAATACAAGAATGTGATGTTAAAAACTTAAAATATATATATCAAGACTGTCTAAATAATAAGGTACGGTTAAAACAATAAGTATGTTGACAAAGTAAGACCTAGTATTATAATGAAGCAATATTTTAACAAATGTTAGATGGTTTCATTTGTTTTCTGACTCAAAGACACATTTTACACCAATGTGTCAAATTTGTTTAATATATTTAATCCTGCTTCATGATTCTAAACATGTCTTACTAAAAGTATAATTAAACTATTAGAACGAAATAAATTATTGAAATTTAGAATCCTTAAAATGGACAAATATGACTTTCTTTATTCCTTTAGTTGCATAAACCAAATAGATAAAAATGTTATAGATTCTATATTATGTAAAATTTTCATCCAACTTTAATGTTTACAAACATGAATCCTTAAATTTTAAACAAGAAGAAATGGCAAATATTTGTATTAGTAACAAAACAAATTTAATGTTCAAGATTATTAATTTGAATAACTAGTAGTCTAGCACAATTAATCAATACAAATTGAGTTGAAGAACTATATACTTACATGGATATCACCTCCAGGAGACTCTGACCCGGAAAATTCCTCCGGTAACGGCGACGCTTTATCCGACCAAGCGTTTAAAACGTCGTCGTAGTTTAATTTCAACATCAGTTTGTCACACTTAATTTCCGGAACTGAATTCCAATTCCCCTCCCTTAAGTCCAATTCCAATTCCGATTCCGACCTTTTCATTATTTCCTCAACTTTCTTTTTTTTCTTCTCCCCTGAAGCCTTTTTCGCCTTCACCGGAGTCACGACGGTCGCCGTCGCCGGAGAAACGTTGACCACGTTGACCGCCGTAGACCGCCACCAATTCCCATCATCACCATTTTTTAAGGCCCTTATTCCATTCCTTATCCCATATCCGAACCCGAAATTAAATTCCAAATTCCCGCCAAATCCTAATCCCATTGGATACCCATAACAAGTCTTGGAATTCGAATTATTATTACTTATTTCTTGGTTTTCGATACTCGAATTTGAGCTGACTCCCATTATACTATCAATCCCTTCTTCCATTTCCTCATCAAGAATTGACTCAGTGTCGAAATCTTCTTCATATCCATCACATAACTCCATTGAATTCGCTCCGGAATCCAACTCCGGAGAACCCCGGAATTGAATTCCATCAATTCCAGCTTTTGATGAGCCAAATAAAGAACATGGTTTTTCCATATTTGGCTCATCATGAAGTAAAAAACTCGAGTTTTCGATAACTGGAAATGGAAACAACAATTCTGGAGTCTCATGTATGGAATTGGAATTGCATTCCATTCTAGTAAACTTTGAAACATTGCTGGTTTTATTTTTTGAGATGTTTTTGGATGAAAAAACTTTGGGACAAGCTATGGAGAGAAGAACTGCGGCTTCATTGTAGGTTTGATTGGGTCGTTTTCTCGGTGTTCGTGGTTTTCGATGGGAGATTGTTATTGGGGAGTTGGATGTTTCTGAAAGAGTTGAAGATGGTGAAGATGAATTCGAATGTGATGTTCTGCTTGAAGTTGTTGTTGTTGATTGGTATTTTAGTATGTTTTCGATATCTAATCCATATGCTCTTCCTGTGCCACCACTTAAATAAGATGCCATTTTTTCAACACTTCAAGAAACTTGGTGTTTCAAGACTGAATCTTTTTAATTCATTTCGCTGAAATAAGTAGAACCCATTTCTCCAAATTACAGAAATTGTTGAAAATGAGTGAAAAAGATTTAAAAAAACGCTAAACCCTGAACCCTGAACTTAAAAAGGTGTTTACTTTTCGATGTATTTCAAAGAAATATCGAGAACCCAACTCCCAAAATCAATGAAATAGCTAAACCCTGAATGTTTAAAAGGGTTTACGTCAAGATTAATTTCAAAAAGTTTGGAAAAACCAAAGCTGTGTATGCTTGGATAAAGAATACGATAAAATGCTAAACCCTGAACCCGAGAAAGGAGTGTACTTTTGGAATAAAACTAAAGCTGTGTGCTTTTTTAAAATAATAAAGGAATAGGAATAGAAGAATAAGAAGATGGAATCCCAGAAATAGTTTAGTAAGACTTAGCAAAAAATCAACTTTGAAAATTGTAAGAGCTTGCTTAATTAAGAAAGTGGAAGTGTAGAACTAAAAGAGATGTCTATATATATAGTAATAAGAGTATTTGTAAGTATGTTGAATTTGAAAAAGATTGGATGCACAAATCCCAAGGGTTGTGTTTACAAGAAAATATCCAAAGAACAAAAACTGCACACAAACTGTGAGAGTGTTTTATGTGTGTGAAAGAGGATATTATGGAGTCACGGATGGACAAGAGATAAAAAAAGAAGAAAAAAGAGTTTTCTGTTAAAATGGCAGAAGACCCACCTCTCTTTTTCTCTCTGTAAATTTTATGAACAATCTCTGTACTTCCTCTGCTTCTAAATCTATCTATTTTACCGTTTATGGGTGAAGCCTTTTGGAAGTTTCTTTGTAAAATGTTCTTTGGTGAATTGGTCTATGGTGTTTCGTCTAGCGAGAATCAAGATTGAAACTATCATGAACCGCGGAAACTAAGTGAATTGCAACTAATATATGTGTTTCCTTTGTTTGAATTTTTAAGGATAAGATAACCATTTGTTTATTCTTGTTAAAAAAAACAACGGAGACATTCATCTTTCGATTTGTGTTAGAAATGAGTAACAATGGAAAGTTATTTAACTGACATGATGATTTTTGTTATAGTTTTGTAGAAATTTATTTGTTTGATTGCTGATTATGGTGGCTTTAAGTCAAATGACTTCTTTTTCTCATTGTTCTATTCTAGTAAATCTCCTGCATTCGTATAAACCTATAAGGGATCCAATTAGAGAGTTACTGCATTAGACCCCGTTCATCAAAAAGGTTTATGCAAAACATATTTTTCTTGCTTTCAAATGACTTTTAGGCCTTTGAGCTCTCGAAACCATGTTGTAAGATACTAAGATTGATGGCGAAATGGCATCTAGTGAAAAACGAGTGATATACGGCTGAACCAACGGTTAGTTTTTCTGAAGACAAGTTGAGACTGGTTAGATTGGAATTGAGCAATGTGGTGAGAATGAATACAGAACAAGAGACAAATGAGAGAGGCTCAAACGGCAAGCCATTTCTCCCTGGAACTGGGACCACTCTGTGCATCTGGCTCTTGGCATATGAGTGAGCATCTCTCTTTTCTGCATCTATCTCCCTTTAATTATTATTACTTTTTCATTGAATAAACGCCCTTTTGGGATAAAAAAATTAATTTAGTAAAAAGTCAATTATTCAGTTCAAAGATAAAGTGAACAAGTTCTTTTTCTTTAATGCAAATTTGCAGTTGTACTTTTGTAGTTTTGTTGTACAAGTTTGTGTGTAAAAAGGATTAAGATTTTTTCAATTTCATATAAACTTGACCGATAATGTTCTATTACAAATAAACAGTGAGAGAGACGCAATTTTCCCTTTTTTGTTATAAGTGAATATTACCGGTCATGTTCATATGAACTTGAGAGAATCTTAATTCAATCAAAAGATAACGATGATTATTAACAATTTTGGTTGTAAACTTAACAAATATAATGGCCACTTTATTAAAAGAATTACAAAGTAATTTTCATCTCTTGGTGACCATAATTTCTGATTTTCTTACCGACTAATCTACGTGATTTAAGCTAGGCTTCAAACAAACACAAACCTGATAGAACCCTCTCAATTTTGGGAAGGTTCGTGTGACACATCAGAGTTGTTTGCATCAAGCGGAATTCTAAACATGAGACATCTCACATTTAGTGATTATAGTCACAAGGTTTTTTAATCACTAAGTCGTAAAATTAGTAAATTAGTTATACAGTCGCTGACTTTTCAAATCTATTACAGTTCATCTTCAAGGGATTATCTAACTTGGTAGTGGCCCTTCATTATATTTTTGTATAACCTTATATATCTATATTTGTTGAATGATTGGCTCAATTGGTTTAATATATAATTCTTAGATGTCAAAAGGAATTAAAGACATTTTTAAAGGCGTGTGTTATGTCACGTGTTGGATTCTTTGGCGCTTTAGGAATCAATTTGTGTTCGGTAAATCTCATCCTCGAAAGGAGTCTCTTTTTGATGATATTGTTCAAATGTCGTTTACGTGGTGAGCTAGTTGACGTAAATCCAATTTCAATTGGAATTCTTGGTTGAAAAACCCTAGATACAGTAGTTTGCAATTTTTTTCTGACTTTTTGCTAGTTCTCTAATAATATGTGCAGTTCAAAAAAAAAAAAAAAAAAAAAAAAAAAAAAAAACTATGTGCACCGCGAGGCATGAGTTCATTAAAACACAACAAAAAGAATCAGACATATACACAGCATGATATAGAGGTTGACTGTCCTTACCTGGAGAGTATGCGATCGCCGGAGGCCACGCCAGAGAAGCAGAGACATGTAGACCGACATCAAAAAGTGACTATAACAGATACTGCGTTCTTTGCGGTTTATCGTTAATCATAGAGCATAACCCATATAGAAACCAATAGATAAAAGCTATCGTAGATATTTTTACACAAAGAATATAGAATGACACTTGCTACTATATATGAGGTTTGTTCCTTTGAATTTTGTCTCACTTTGGTGGAAGCAAAAGTAAATTGAAAGTGAAATTGTTCTTTCATCACTTTTGCCTTAAAAATCATACTCCTTAGCAAATAGGATGTGGTATCTAATCCCAATCATGGGCATATATGTGCTAAGATGATATGATATCTCCATTGGATTATTTATTTATTTATTTATTTATTTATTTTTTACTATGTGCCCATACCCACCAACAAGACTTTAATTTAATTGAATAAGTAACAAAGTATTTTAACATAATAAAGCTGATAAGCTCATCATTGCATAAGCTTTTCTTTGATATAAATATGTAATGTGTATATTATATAGTATGCTTTTTATATGATAAGAATTATTCATATGTAGAATTTAAATTCCTGTCGAAGATGCAACGAAGTACTACTATTTAAAGAGTTTATTTGAGATTGGGATTTCATTAAACTATCATTGAAAAGCTTATGAAGCCATGTATGTATAGGTGTGAAAAAGTTTGCCGTTCTAAAAAAAATGACTATGTCTTCTTTCATACTAGAGCGTTTTATTATAGAGTTTACCATTCTAAAAAAGTGTTCGCAAAAAAATGAAGACACCAAGTGTCACTTACATCATCGTTGTTCATATAGTGGTTTAGGCAAGTGTGAGGCTTTTTAGAAACATAATTGGGAAGATGTAACCCGTAAAGCATAATATTTTGATCATGAATATGTATGATGCTCTTTGCTTTCGCTTAAAATCGTAAAAGAAGTTCAATGTTCTAAATGACAATATAACCATACACAAAATTGCAAAACAAGCTAGTATGATGAATTTAGTGTAATTTGTTATCATTAACAAATTTCTAACCATAGTTATTAAGAATTAATCATTACAACTTCTAGTACCAAAAATAAGTCGAGTTTTTCTCGTATATTTGTTCTCTGGAAACTATGTTTGCACAATCCAAATTCATTGTCGCATATTAGCATATATGAGTGGTGATATTTAAGCCTAACAATGAGACCTATTTTTCAATTTATTTTTGACAAGTGTGATACACTTTTTCTCTTTCATCATTTTTTACCAATCAATTTTTCAAATGCACCAATCATATCTGTAGGTCTAATTTTAAGTATAGGTTTTAGGCATTCAAATCATTTTTCGGCATATATATACTTGAAGGAGACATTCTTTATATTAACTTATGAAACATATATAACATTGTTGATGAAAAAGAATTTGACAACACTGAACATAATGTAATAAGGATTGAGATTATCTCAAATTTAGATAAACTCATAAACATGACCGGTCATGTTTTCTGACAAATAAAAGAAAGATCAGGTCTCGCAGTAGACCTTACAGTTTTGTATGTGAAAGAACAGTCATGTTCATGCTGACTTAAGAAAATCTCAATCTTAAAAATAAAGATGGAGAGTCTCTCATGTTTAGATGAATATGAACGGTCATGTTTTTTCACTGACAAAAGAAATACTGAGTCCTGCAGTAGACCTTATAGTTTTGTATGTGAAAGAATCATAGTCAATTCTTGAAAGTATTTTTGAACAAATTCAAATTCTTAACCTAAAATCCTTAAAAGAGAAAATAAAAAATAAATTATACTTATCAAGTGACATGGCAATTATAGATTGGATAACCTAGATTTTATAGGGGTGATGTGGAATGTTGTTTAGCAGTTAAAGAACTATCACGAGAATCAAAGAAAACAAAAAGGGTTTCCTTTTTTAGGGTGAAAAGAGGTCTAAGATGTGTGGCAGATGGGTCTCCTACGTTTCCTTATTTACATTCATTGGCTTCTTCTTCGTTACATAAATCCCATTATCTTATTTCATTTTTTATTAATTTAATTACTTTAAAATAACCTTCTATCAAAGATGGTACTGTAAAAGGTAAGCGTCATTTTTGAACATCTTTACCAACCTTTTATCTAAGTAGCAGCAAAGGCAAACAAGCTACAGTGCTACACTATGGGTCTGTCTGGCAAAATGGATTGCGGTTGGATTAAAGCTGAAGATTATATTTTTATAACAATATTTGACGAATTAGTTGAAGTTAAATCTTATTAATGTAAAATCACATAAAAATATATCAAATTAATTAAATTCATATAGATTTTCAGCTTTTACGTTATAATCTACGAGACATTCAGATCCCGTGCTACGCACAGGCTATCGCATATTATTTATGTGTATTGTCGAGTGTATGCTTAATTATTGTTTAGTATCAACTCCCTCAATCTGTGTGCTACCATTGGCAATTCATTATTCAAGTTGATATTTTTAATATGTCGTATTTTGTTATTTTAGCAAACTGTTTTAATTTTATTGTTCAAATTTGATGTACTAAAACTCACCGCTACAAAAGAGCTTTATTTTACCTTTATCAGTGACACTGTTCCTACATTACATGTAGCGTACCAACGTTGTTATTCATGCAAGTGATGCAAGCATATTATTACATAGTTCACTACTAATCTTTGTCCGGTTGTTCATCATAGTTACGCATTACCAAATGTAATCTTTTAGTAGCTTTCCGATGACGCAACACTTTATATTATTCTTTGGTTTCAAAAGTTGTAGCATTTCCTTGTCAATACCGAGTATATGTAAAAGTTAATATAATCATGTATGTGTAATAATGCCACGTAAACTGTATAAAAATCGTTACAAATTTTTTTGGCTTTATTCATTTTACTGTACAACTAACTGCATTGAAAATTAACATTTAAGTCTAACTCATATTAATAAATTTTCTCAGTAAACTCGATTCCAAATAGTTTACTAAATGAATATTAATTAACACACTATTAATAATTCTTTAAACTTTTGGATACTCGGGTTGCCTCATGACCCGTGCGATGCAAAATCACTTCAAATAAAGAGATTAAAATTAATTTTCTTTGAGAATCTTATACCATTCATATTATATGCCAAATGAAAAGGATGTAGTAAAATGTCCGTGGACTTCATCTTCATGGGAGACATTTACTAATTCTGACCCGTGTGATGCACTCAGGCTCATTTTAATTGTTCGTAATGTATTGCTGAGCATAATATAATCATGTATGTGTAATAATGTCACATAAACTGTATAAAAATCGTTACAAACTTTTTTGGCTTTATTCATTTTACTATACAACTAATTGCATTGAAAATTAACATTGAAGTCTAACTCATATTNGATTATATTTGCATGCCATGCGGTTTAATAGAAAAATAGCTATGTTTTTGGAAAATGAAATTTCTACCCTTTCATAGCAAAACATAAATTAGTACATCTCGCTAGGAATAAATTAGTACGTACCATACTACTTCCATAGCAAAACATAATTACCCTACAATAAGATTTGAATAGTTGTCACACAATGTACACATTCATATAGCTAGCTACTGTTTACATTTTTGTTTCTTGTTTTTAAAATGAAAAATTATTGGAAGACATCTCTAAATACGATTATCTTTTGAAAATAACTATTTTATTAAATCATAGTTTACGTAAACATAAAGAGTACCACGAACAGCCCATCTTCATCCCCCACATGATTCTCTTTTGGATGTTTTTGCAACACATAGATAATGTATACAACTATATATCATATATATTACATTAATTTAGTTTTGTCCCATGCTACAAGTCGTACGTATATGCATACAAAATTCATTAAATGCCTCATAAACGTACTCTATTAATTCAAAGTATATTTAGGGTGCGTTGGGTTCATGGGTTTTGGAATGGGGTATGAGAATGGGAATGTTAAAAGGATGTTTGGCTGAGTGATATGAATTTTTATATAGGGATTGAAACCCACAAATAAGGGTGTTCCCGTACCTGCCTTTAATGGTAGGATTGGAAATCTATTCTCATATTCATTACAACATACGATCAAACTCATAACAATAGTGACTCTTAATTGCAAACCAAACACTATATATCAGACGAGTTTTTTGTTTTAATGTTGCAAATGATAAAATTTGGAGGAAGGATTACATGCAATAAACCATTTATTATAAAGTACTTGAAAAGTTGAAAAATGAATTATGTTGGAGATGAATTTCTTTTATTTCAAATATAGAAGGTTTAAATTTGGGAAATCAATAGTATACCTGTTGAGATCGTGGAAATATATTTGATGTAGATGTGTGTGATTATTCTTGTATACTAACAAAAACTTTCACACTATTAAAATTTTTAAGGTAAAAATGGTCCTTCAACTATGATCATATTCTAATTACGGGTAGTTCTCCAAACACTTGTTTTTCAATATGCTTCGTCCAACTATGATTCATTGATTTGTTCAAGTTACCAAACCTTTTAGTAATAATAACATAAAACTCGTGAATTACGGTCACAGTGTTGGAATGTTGGTGTATATCATTGGTCAATGAAGATATTTTATGTTAAAGAGGTTGTCATCCAAAATCTTAATGAATGTATTGCGAGTGAATAAGTTATCAACGCCTTTATATCTAAGTTTGTTAGAATTTGGCACGCATTGCCACTGGTTTTATATTGAGAAATTGTAAGATAAGAAAGACATATTCTGGTTATGTGTGGAATTATATGTGAACATGCTCTTATAAACAAAGTTTAGAAACACATTACACCAAAATACTCTTGCATTTCAATCAAAATGTTTTCCAAAGATCATGATGACATACTGTTAGTGCACAATGTGATATTTTTATTTTTCTTAGACTTTGCGCAAATTGAAAATTAACATTTGTTTTAGAACGGAGAGAATAATCGTTCCCAAAATGAAACATATGTATAATTCAGGGACTATGCTGCAATATTATCAAGTTGAAGTAACCATATTAGAAAGAGCAAAATATCACAAATAGGACTGGATTAGACTTTAGATACTTTAGCCCAATGACAAATTATGAAATTTTACCAATCCAAATATAAGTTATGCAAAACCACAAATTACAAATTAACAGACCCCACAATAATTTGGAATTAATATTGTGACGCTTGAACTAGGATTACGTGTGTGCCTAGTGTGCTCACATTATTGAATGGTTTCATCTTTGTAGTTGTGTAGGACCGTAAATATAACAACTTTATCACACTTATTGGTTGAGAATTGATGACTTGATGATATATATGTATGTGTTTTAGAGAGAGAAAGTAAGATGAAAACAAGAGAGAATATTTCACATAAAACACACACTTATACACACAAGCACACGTTACACATGAGAAGGTTTGTGCTTTAAATAGTTTCATCTTTGGACTAGATGGGCTTTCTTTGGACTTGGGCTTTTACATGATTTACTTAACAAAACATAAGGCCTTTCTAACATCCCTTATAACATATTAGCTTAACAAGCCCAACGTCCAATGTCTATTCTTATAACTATTTCTAACACACGACACACTATTTTACAAATATGAGAATGACTATCACTTTTCTATAAATTTTAAATGCTAACAAGTTGTAAGGTTCACTAATATGCAAGTAGGTTTTTGTGTAGAGTGTTCAGGGGAAAATAAACAACTAGACGAAAAATGTGTTATTAGCAAAATATATATTAGACTATACAAACATAAGTGCAATGCTATTCTGTGAATTAAAAGAAATCTATTGCTATTTTCGTCGTTAATTTGCGTGCAAACAGGAAATGATTCATGATCAGGTTATCCGAGGTTCACCAATGAGGTTTGAACCTTAAATTTTTCAGACACTTAGAAAAAACGTTACTACTAAATCAAAGACGTTACTACTAGGCCATTTGGGATAAATAAATATATATACATTGTGCATTTGGTATCATAAATGTTTTATGGAATTAAACACTTGTGTTTGTAGACTTCCCCCATCCCAACTTGGGCCACTTGGACCACCTCTAGAGTAGATACACATCTTCAAATACGTGCAAAAGTGACAATATTGTTGCAATATGTACGTGTATTGAAATAGTACATCACTGTTACTATCAACTTATCAAGCATCAATTTGTAGATAATACATAGAGTCGCACACCTAGAACGAACTAGAATAGATAACGATACTAATAGAAGCATCAATGCGTAAATAATACATTGAGTCGCAAACGTTGTATAGGTTGCAACATCTATCGTGATGTGTTATAGAATTTTACAACATTTGTATGTGTTAAAATGAAACAGTAATGCTTGGTTTCTTTTTCTGGGTTGATTGGTAACACATTTCCCTTTCAACTTTTAAACAACAAATTCATGAGTTTGTAAAAGTAATAATAATAAATATATAAAAAAACTACAAAAGTTGGTACAGACATTAAAATAACAGAGCATATCTAAAGTTTAATGTAAGTAGGCCATGATAATATGTTCTTCAAATACCTTATCCAAAAAAGAATGACTTGTAAAGGCTGTGGCCTTTGAAATTGGATAAATCCTAATCTATAAATTAAAAAAAAAAAAATATATATATATATATATATATATATATATATATATATATATATATATATATATATATATACAAGTTATTTATATATAGTAAGTATTACTTATTCGTAGGGCATCTACTATAGCGAACCTTTATAAAGGTTTATAACAGTGCCTAGTCATCCGAAATCATAAATTCATAAACCTTTTTCTTGTTATAAACCTTTCTGCACTATAGATAAACTTCTTAAAGCTTTATAAAACCCCATTAAATACAAAAAGCATTAAATTTAGAAAGAGGTTCAAAATATTAGACCTTTTCATTCTACGTAAGCATAAAACACATTTCCACTATGGTTAATAAAATTATAGACCTCTTCATCTTTTCTTAAAATGCACAAAAAGGCAACAGAAAAATTGTAGTCACATGATGTTGCAAAGTAAAAGACTAAAAAGGCAACAGAAAAGTTTGGTCCACGATTATAAACCCAGCCATGTTGGTCATATAGATTGAAAAGTTTTAGAGTATATAAAATTAATTTTAGATTATTGTAAATGTATTGATATATAACATTTTATTTTGGGCGGCTAAAATTGCATTCTCTTTTTATTATGATTTAAGATCATTTGAGGACCAAACTTTTTTTTATATACCAAGGGACTAATCTCCACCATCCATCTTCCCTCCATCTTTATTTAATCTAATGGATGAGATTAATCTCAACAATTTAAAAAACTCATTTTCATCTTTTTTNTATGATGTATGATTTTTATTAAGGAGTAACATGACAAGGCAGAAGGCACGCATGCTAAAAAAAGTTGAACAAAATTTGAACTTTGACAAGATTCAGTGAATTCCGTCAAAACCTATGACCAGGAAATTTAGAGAAAGTTGATTTGGTGTAGTCTTTTTTTTTAACGGCGAAATATTATAAAAATAAAACAACTAGCAAGGCGCTAGGAAAATTACAAAGATATTAAATGAGGATTTTTAAGCCACTCAATCCAACTAAACGAGCCTTTACATCTATAACGACACCAATAAAACGACCGAGACACCACATCTTCAAAAATAGCCGCTTTTGAAGGAAACTTTGAATCGAAAATACACTTATTGCGGAAACTCCAAATATGCCACCACAACGCATAACAAACTCCTTCAAAAAACTCCTTCGAAAATACACTTATTTCTGGGTTGATTGGTAACACACATTTCTTTTTCAACTTTTAAACAACAAATTCATGAGTTTGTAAAAGAAATAATAAATATATAAAAAAAAACTACAAAAGTTGGTACAGACATTAAAATAACCGAGCATATCTAAAGTTTAATGTAAGTAGGCCATGATAATATGTTCTTCAAATACCTTATCCAAAAAAGAATGACTTGTAAAGGCTGTGGCCTTTGAAATTGGATAAACCCTAATCTAATTAAATGAAAAAAGATAAATATACAAGTTATTTATATTTATTTAGTAAGTATTACTTATTCTAAATGAACAAAAAGGCAACAGAAAAATGTAGTCACATGATGTTGCAAAGTAAAGACTAAAAAGGTAATATAGATTGACAAGTTTTAAAGTATATAAAATTAATGTTAGATTATTGTAAATTTATTGATATATTACATTTTATTTTGGGTGGGTAAAATTGCATTCTCTTTTTATTATTGAAAAGGTTGTGTATAAATAGGTATATACAAACCTACCGGGGTAGAGACAATTAGCAAAACTACACACAATGCAAATGTGATTTAATCTGACAATCACTCAAGTTCAAGTAATTATTTCCTAAGAAAAAAAGGCTCGGAAGCCTAAAGTTATAATTTGTATTTGCTCTCTCTGGATGTGGAAAGGCGGGCATTAATGCAAAGAAAGAGGTGTTAATCACATTATCTTAATTATTTATACTACACATAAATAGAAAACACATTTTGCTTAAAACTTAAAAGCTTGAAATTGAGTAATCTTGTATGACCGAAATAAGCTTTATGTATAAAGTCAAAGCAATCTATTAAATATTTAAATACTTACAATTTGAACCACTAATTTTCTTCACTTTCATTTACTCCACACCCATATATGCAAAAAAAAAAATTGAACACACAAATTAAGACTATTGTACACCATCACCGCTATGCAGGTAATCGTCTATTTTATTTTAACAATTTGTGTTACCTTTTTGTGTTGTTGATAATTTACCCTATTAAAAATTACAGTAAGTTAATTAGAAGTATATTGAAAATCCTAAACTTTTATAACTTTCTTAGAATAGAAGAAAACAAGATCACGATAGACTTTTTATTAATGAGGTTATAGAAATTTAAATAAATAAATAAATAAATAAAAAGTTACATACTTGCATGGAGGGCCATTTACAAACATGGTCTGGGCCTGAACTACATTGACCCATTCTCGAATACTACTTCAGCCGTGTTTAGCGTTATGCATTTGTACTGTGTTATACGCATTCTTGTAAATTTTAAACATAGCTTCCAACTTCCAAGGCTGTATTTAGATGCACTTACAAACCACACATGTAAAGCACATTTATAAGTTAAAAGATGTTGGGTTAGTGGTGTTCATCAGTTCGGTTCATTTTTACTTCGGCATGGTTCAGGTTCGGTTTTCAGTTCTCGTGGGTAGTACCACCCAAATCCAAATGGCCGAATAACACCTTATACCCCTAGTTGGTTGATCATGTGCTGGGCTGGATATAAGCAAAGTTACTGGGCTAAAAGCAGCATAAGCCCAAAAACTTGATAAAACCGAAAAATCAAATTAACCGAACCAAACTGTTTCTTACAAGTTACTAGTTTTTTTTTTTTTTTTTTTTTTTTTTTTTTTTTTTTTTTTTTTTTTTTTTTTTTTTTTTTTTTTTTTTTTTTTTTTTTTTTTTTTTTTTTTTTTT
>LBNU01011353.1:0-64794 GCA_014162995.1 Artemisia annua | reverse complement strand
AAACCGAACTTTTAATTCGGTTCTCGGTTTGGTAATGGTTTTGGTAATCAAAACCGAAAACCGAACCGAAAACCGAATTAATATAAACTTATATATTTTTTATATATTTATATATATAAAAAGATCAATAAAATGTTATATTTATATTTATACTTTTATTTATATATATAAATAATAATAAAATTTTATCCTAATATTAAAAAATACTTTTTATGTTTGAAATAATTTTTTGGCTAAATATATTTGTATATTTTTCCTTTTTTTTTTAAATAAATTGTGTAATTCGGATTAAACCGAAAACCGAACCGAACCAAACAGAACTAGAATTCAACCAAACCGAACCGAAAACCGAATTTGAATTCGGTTTGGTTTGATTCACGGTTTGACCCTAAAAAAACTTTTAACCGAATTAACCCAACCGAATTAACCGAATAACCCGAAAACCGAACCGAAGAACACCGCTAGACATGAACACCTTATACCCCTAGTTGGTTGATCATGTGCTGGGCTGGATATAAGCAAAGTTACTGGGCTAAAAGCAGCATAAGCCCAAAAACTGGATAAAACTGAAAAATCAAATTAACCCCCCGAAAGCTCACTCACAATCTATGGCTCACTTAGGGCACTCGTCCATTGGCTAAGTTCCAACTCTATGTTGAACACTTGAACCAAACTGTTTCTTACAAGTTACTAGTATTATTATTTTTTTTTTTAAGTGTAGTGATTTTATTGAAACTAGCAAGAAGCTAAAGAGTAAAAAACAAAAAGAAAATACATACAAGAAGTAAAAAGAGATGAGTTTTGAAGTCAACCAACCCAACTCAAGTTTTTGGATCTATATCTACATAACCCGAAAACTAAACTAAAGTTAAACGAAATGCCTCTATATTATTTTGGTATTTTTGTATTTGCCTTTACGGTTTTTATAATCTTCTTTCTCTTAAGTTACTTGTGTTTCAAGTATGGACAAAAATATAACTTAGACAATCGACCTTAAAACAAATAGTTTTCTAATCATTCATTGTTGTTTACTATATAACTATAAAATGCTTAACTATAACTCAACTCTGTGAGTTACGGTTAGCCACTCTATACACTACACATGTTACAACAAAAAACACTCGCATCATTGTAAACTTAGTAACTTTTTAAAATGACAATATTCACCAATTTACTTAATTATAAATTTTCTAACTTGTGACAACACTTGTTAAACACAATTAATAAACCCGAGTTACCAAATTTAAATGTTATTTGATATTCATAGTTTCTCAGTTAACTTTCATTTACCAAATTTAAATTTGCTTGATTTAGTCCATTTATGTTAGACACATTCACTACTTACTAGACGAATACTCACAAAAAGCAACGATGTATAGCGGTGAAGAATTATACATGCGAACTAGTGGTTTTGGTGTAACCCTTAATGCAACACTTACGGATTCAATTTGTAGTTATTGCGAGAAGAAAAGTTTATTAGTTACTAATATATTACATTTTTTTTTTGAACAAACTTATGTGTTCTTAATTTCATCAAAATAGAATTTACATAGTGGTTGAAGGCAAACGAGTAACACGCTGCACCGCTAGCCCTTTATTAGTTATAAACGTAAAATGATAAAAGTTTGAGACTTAATTTTTATTTATTTATTATTTTTTTTTTATTATTAATTGAAAGATTTTATTTCATCAAAATAGATTTACATAGTGGTTGAAGGCAAACGAGCAACAAGCTGCGCCGCTAGCCCTTTTTGGATTGCAAAGCTAACTCTTTTGAAAACTATATATTTACAAGTTTGCGAATTTGTGAATTTTGTTACCATATATATGTTTCATCAAGTTTTAAACTTTCAAGAATTTCAAGAATTTAAGAAAGATAAGTAGAGTAGTAGTATATTAATTTGGCTATTCTGTTCAAAAAAATAAATGCCCATTTGAATATTTTTTGCTACGCTCCTCATGTCCAAGTTGTGGTAATGATGATTGCTTGTATTTATTGTGTTTGTTTGTCTGATTTGGTCTAATGTCGTAATCAGATTAGTGATCTGAGATTTGGGTTTGGTTGGTTTGTCTCATTTCACATTTGGTGATAGTTGGTGCGTGTGTTTGGTTTGTTGTTGTGTACAAGTCAAGTTTAGTTAGACTGTTAGGTAAAAATGGTTCAAGCCAAAAACAATTTTGGGTGACACATGATGTCAATTTATCAAAACATCATTTTTTTACTTTGTTGTAACAGAATGCAAGTCATCTATATACCATGTCGATACTGTTACATTAACCAAAATCAAAATAAGCACTGTAGAAGATTTTTTGAAGGGCCATAGTTGCCAACCTTTGAAAACCTAGGTAGTAAAAAACAAAGTGACTGAGCAAACAGTAGTGCTCAGTTTCGTTTATTTGTTGGGTTGTTGTCTTTCCACTCATTAAAAAACACAGACATACATAATACTAAACGATGATGAAGCATGTTTACACTTTCTCTCTACAGGTATGCTATGAAAACATACACTAGCTAGTTACTCCTCATTTTAATTCATTATCTTATGTTTAGTTTCATTTAGTAATCAATATATATATCGATGTACACTGTCATCTTTTAATCAGGTAAATACACTAGTGTGTTAATGTGTACTTATTTTTGGTCCATGAAATGTTACGTACTATTTACTCTTGAGTTTGTGAAGTTTATATAACATTGCTCAAAAATGATAAGTATTTGATAATTTCCACATGTCATTAAAACGAAAGAAGGTTTCCCGGTTTAGGTTCCCTCACCGAGTTACCCCGTGACCATTTCCAACGTACTCTTTCCTGGCGACCCCCAAATGTGTACCAAGTAAGGTTTAAACACTACACGTCTGGTAAGGAGGCTAGGTGCCTTACCACTAGGTCATTTGGCGACCAGTAAGGTGTCGTAGGGGTCAGGCACTCAAGCACCCTGATGTCCTCACAAGAGGTCTATGGTTCAAACCTCCCAGGTACAGATCTTGAGGGTGGCAAGGGATCAGAAATGGTTGGAAACAGTCACGAGATACCCCGGTTAATTAATTAGAACATGTACATCTAAGTCAAAGACTCGCTCTCCCCGGATAACCTCATATGTTTACCAGTTTATTACTCGTATTAATTAAGACTTATTTGCTTTTGTTATGAATGTTGCAAAGCAATTTTATAATGTATTTGAAATTAGTCAGTATGAGTGTTTGAGAAACCGAAGAATGAATCTGATTATTTAGGGTCAGTATTACATAATTTAGATAATTAGGGAAGGAGTTGTTATGATAGAGCCGATTATTGACATGAGTGTTCAATGGTAAACTTTCCCTATACATACAGGCATATGGTTATCTAATTCTTTCTAGTCCGAATGATCATTTTGAAAATACATATCACAAGTCCTAAACAGTCACTCTGACCATAGTGCAGACGAATGTGGCTAATAATTTTCTTTTATAAAGTAAGAATACAAATTGTTGTCATGTTTTTAGTTGCACGCAACATAGACAGAGTTGCGCTGTGGCTAAGCCAATGTTTGGACTAGCGATTAAGCTTTAAACTGATTATCGCAATATGAAAACACATAAATCAGTTTCGACTGTTCACCAAATTGTCATTATTTGATTGCTTATTATTTAAATTTACAAGGCACATCAATCACTTTCAAAACGATCATGCATCCAACCACCCACTAAATCTCAAGTGGAGATCTAGAGACTTTAATTGTATGCAATGCTTATGATGTATTATTGTTGTGTAGGTTTGAACTTACCAAGAATCTACTGTGAAAGTTATCTGCTTTTGTTAAACAAGATCTTCAACAATGAATTCTCGGTTCCCGTCCCATCAGTTAAACAGTGGATTGTATGTCTCAGGACGGCCAGAGCCGCCAAAAGAAAAAGCTCCATCAATGTTCTCCACCGCAGTGCCATATACCGGTGGTGACCTAAAGAAGTCTGGAGATTTAGGAAAAATGTTTGAGGGGGCAAGAAAATCGGGACAGCTGACTAGTGGTCCTTTAAGAACAGGGACAATGGGAGGTGTTCCCGGGTCAGCTACAATGAAAAAGACTAGTTCTGGTCCTTTAAACAAGCATGGGGAACCGATAAGAATGACATCTGGACCTCAAGGTGGCGCGATGACTTCTCGACAAAATTCTGGACCTGTACCTCCGGTTCTACCAACCACTGGTCTTATTACGTCTGGGCCTATTTTGTCTGGACCGGTTACCTCATCGGGGGCACCACGAAAGTCATCAGGTCCTTTGGACTCTTCCGGGTCAATCAAACCACAAACCACTTCAACTGTTAAAAACCAAGCAGTTACTCATTTGAGCCAGGATGACACACCCTCATTCTTTAAGAGCTTCCCTAAGCTAGTTTTTTGGTCCATTGTTTTGCTGTTTGTGATGGGGTTTATTGCAGCAGTTTTTATACTAGCAGCCGTTGGCAATCCAATTCTTTTGATCGTTGTTTTTGTTCTTTTTGCAATTGTGAGTTTGGCTTTCTCTTGGAACGCTTATTGGGGTAGAAAAGCTGTCATTAAGTTCATCTCTGAGTATCCAGATGCCGAGCTTAGAACAGCAAAAGATGGTCAATTCGTCAAGGTTTCTGGGGTACGTCCCCTCTCTTTCCCACACCCACCAACTCGCACACATATAACATCTGAGAAGTTGTGTATGGCTGATGCACAACATTTATAATTCTACTAAATAAATGCTGTGCATAACCATAGCTGCTGATACACGATTTCTCACACTTTTCACAATATTTAGCTTGCTTCTGTAATTTGGTGCATTATTAAAGAGATATTTAATTTGGTGCTGCATGTTAATATTTCTGTTACATACAACTATATAAGTATATGACATATTAGTCTCTGATCTTATTGATGTGACTGTTAGGAAACCTTAAAAGTTTAGGTAGTCTTAATATAAAATAAGCTAATTACACTTAACGTAATTCATATAAACTTAAGATGCTTTCTAATTGATAAAATCTTGGCGTCTTGAAGGTTGTTACTTGTCGAAATGTACCTCTGGAGTCATCATTCCAAAAGGTTCCTAGATGTGTTTATACATCCACAAGTTTATATGAATATCGAGGCTGGGATTCAAAAGCTGCCAATCCCACACATCGTCGCTTTACCTGGGGCCTTCGATCCTTGGAGGTGAGTAAATTATGTTCCTCACAAAATATGTTAAATTCGAGGTTATTTTAAAAAAAAGTAGATCATTTTGCATGGTCCTTTGAATATAATTATAGAGACATGCTGTGGATTTCTACATATCTGATTTCCAAACTGGGTTGAGGGCGTTAGTCAAGACTGGTTATGGTGCTCGGGTGACTCCATATGTAGAGGAATCTGTTCTTATTGATATTGAGCAGTCCAACAAAAATATGTCCTCACAATTCAAAAATTGGTTGGCTGAGAGAAAGCTCTCCACTGATGATCGTGTGCTGCGTCTTAAAGAAGGGTATGGAACTTAACGTCTATTTTCTTAACCTCAATATGATTAGTCTTTTTCAATTTAATTTGAACGGATAACCTCTAGGTTTACCATTAAGCTTGTTTATCATTACTTTCCCTCTATTAATTAAGAACAAGCAAGAGTAGACTGATCATTCCCAATTTGTAAGTTTCACGACATTCTTTTGGTTCCAAGTTCGCCACTAGTTAGGTGAGGAACTTACCGGTCTTGGCTTTCACGTTCAGAAGGAGCGTTTTTTCTTTTCAGATCATTTCTTTGCTCTTCCAAAAAACTTGAAAACAGAAAACAAGTTACGGAGTATTATCTCCCGGTTTCTTTCCAAATATTTCCCTTTCCCTGCATTTATTAATGAAGGTTTCAGACAAAACTTTAGTGAGATAGATAAGGGTCTAACTTAATGAAGCCCTGATTGTCTATAAACTTGCTTGTCATTTTGGTTAGAGGCAGGGCCGTAGCCATGAATTTGTTTTGAGGTGGCCAAATAATTTGAGAGTCACTAACAAGTTACATGTACTAAAAAAACTCTAAAAATGAGTAGGTCATAATAAGTTTCTACAGCTTCTATGCTTTAGCTGCCCACGACGCTCTCTTACATCATTTAAACTAATATTCTTAACATTATTCTCCTTGATATAGAGAACTAGACTACAAAAGATAAAATTATGGTCTACTCTATTGTGTTTTTTTACGCAATCATATTTTGTTTGGGATGCCTCGGTTGTGTTTCTTTTTGGTTTGGAGGAGCACCCGTTTCTTTGGCTTAACCAAATGGGTACATTAATTCTTATAAATTGCAAGAAAATGATTAAAAAAAAAGTGCCTTCGGGTCTGTTGAATCTGGCCTGACACGGTTTAACCCATTCTTCGAAACTAACCATCTTGACCCGTCACCCAACCCGCCCGTTTGACGCCCTTAATTTTAATTTTCTTCTTCTTGAAAAAGTAACCCCACTGATACTTGACCTTTTCTTATTTCATATTTGGTTGTAAATCGAAACATAGGTACATTAAAGAGGGCAGCAGCGTGAGCGTATTGGGAGTTGTCCAAAGAAATGACAATGTATTGATGATTGTTCCTCCACCCGAGCCAGTTCCAACTGGATGCTTGTGGACTAGATGTATGCTTCCTGCAAGCCTAGAAGGCATCGTTTTGAGATGTGATGACTCGTCAAATCATGATATCATTCCTGTATAGCGTTTTACTACACTCAGTAAGTATACTATAGGTGTAAAGTCTGGTTTTGTTTCCTCCCATTATCTTGTTGGGGAGTGTTTTCTCTTGAAGAAAAAAGATTTTTGTGGTATTATATGGATCAATTATCCCATGTTAGTTCTATCGTTGCTATGTTTGTTGGTCCCGAAGGTCCAGCTTATTCAGGACCATTACGTTGTTGTATACGTACAGAGATTTAAAATACTTCATGGGGTGTGTAAATGGAGCTTTTAGGATGAAACTTGATACTTAAAGAAGTTTAATATTTTCTGGTTTTTAATTTTTTTTTTTAATTTTTTTTTAATTTTTTTTTAATTTTTTTTTTCTCGTCTCTGAATTATAGTTGAAATTTGCAGTATTACGTATATAGTTAGTTCATTTATCATTTATGCCATGATGTGTGGTCGCCTGGTTGGGCTGCAACTAAACTGAGTTGGTTGCAATAGGTTTCTGTTATGAATCCTATGCGAGTTACTAGTTCTTTTGCGCCAATTTTTGTTGTTTAAGAGACTTAAGATCGAAAGGGTGTGTCATGTGTGTGAGCTATAAGTGTCAAGTAACATGGATGAACTTTATTTTAGCTTTATTATTCTTGTTTCCCTTTATTTGTACAGTACTGTTTTTTTAACCTTTAGAGTTGACATTGATTGTTGCTTCTTGTACACCCTTTGGCATCCGATGGGTCTTTATCCTTGCGTCTCCTGGAGTTATATTTGCTTTCAATTCTATCACATGTGGTTTTAAGCAAGTTTTTCGGATCACATGTAATGCTACATTGCTACCCCGTACGAAATGTTTTAAGACAAAAAATATGGTGAGACGAAGACTTTGTTATACAATGCACATACATTGTACTAAAAACGCATCTCAGAAGTCAAGTTCAAGCCTATACTATTATATACCCGGCATCTCCTCGTTTTATGAGCGATGTAAGACAAGGAATGTAACATGTTGACAACCAACTCGCATGTAACAATGTAACATGTATTGGCTCTCACACAAAGAAGGGTTTCATCTATTTTCTGAGTTCTCTACGCTCGTTTGCATTATTAGCATGAACAGAGAAACTTTTTTTTTTTTCTTCAAATGCACGTTTCTCAACTTTGGGCCTAATCGGGTCAATAGAATATCTACTTTTCTGATATTTGGGCCTAGGTGGGCCAATAGAATCTCCACACTTATGAGTTTCGGCCCTATATGGACCAACACTGTTATCAACTTTAAAAGATTTGGGCCTAGGTGGGCCATTAGTTAGTTAGTGGAAGGTCAAGTCAGTCAGCTCTGCTGCTCGTGTATGTGAAAGGACAGTGGACATATATGAGTACAAAACTCACTAGTCACTACTGTTTAAGACATGACTGTTGGTACTCCTTGTGTGGTCCATTTGCTTGAAGGTATTTATAAAAAAATGTGTGTATTTTTAATGAAGGAACTAGTGAAAAAAGGTTTTAGTTCATCCTTGCTTAATCCAAGTGGTAAAAAAGGTAACAGCAAAAATATTCTCCTTTTAACACATGTCATTTGCACGTGAAATGTACTCGTATTGACCAAGTTTCGTGACTTTCAAAGTTTCAATATTTGAAGAGACCAAACTTTTGCTAGTAATCTTTTTTAGACAATTGAATAAATCATTTTATAAGCTCCCTATAAAAATTAAATACACATCTTAAAGGGTAATAAAAAGAAAATGTGTAGTTTATTAAACCATATTTCTCATACAATTAAATTAATTTTTAGTTTCTGTTAAAAAAATAATAATTTTTAGTTTCAGTTAATGCATAATAAATGGATTTTATGATATGAAAAGAAAATACGAGTTCATCAAATGATTAGTATGCCTAATCAAATCAATGCATGATACAAGGCATGTTCAACTTCTCTAGGCTCCTAATTACCTTTGATCTTTTCATGTTTTATTATTTCATCTTTAGAAATATAAAAGCATATCCATTATCCAATGGAGTTTATAAAGGAGGTCTATGATGATGATGATGTAGATCATAGATGTGATGTATATCTCAAAGGATATGATTTTTCTCATTGCATGAACAATTTTATAAAAGTTTATAAAGGAAATAAAAGTGAAGTCCACGAGTATGACTTTGGAGAGATATCCACTTACTTTACACTGATTTTCAAAAGAACTTTTTTTGATAAAAGGATAAGTTTGTGTATACATATTTGTGCAAGTTTATAAAAGTTTATAAGTATCGTTGTACCCTCATATTCTAAATGACTACCTATCTTTGTACTCTTGCAAATATTCAAAGGACGTACTATTTGTTTTTTTGCAGGCATGATATTCATTTATGAGATAAATTTATCATTAGAGTAGTAGTTAAGCTTACATAAATGAGACACTTAAAGAATTACATAAGCGTATTATTATTAGTACCCTCTCTTTCACTAAAAAGTACTTAAAAATACAAAATATTTTCTTTTGACTTTTCGGTTAACAGTAAAACACAGTTTTTTATTAGTTTTTGTTTCGTATTTTTTGTCAGTTTAATTCTTTTGACGTGTTAAATTTTATAATTTTTATTTCGTACTTTTTGTTTTGTAGTTCTATAATAAAAAGAATATAAAAATAAAAAATAAATAAATAAAAAGTAAAAGAAATGAAAAAACAAGTGTGGGGGGAGGGGGGGGGGACAAATAATGTTTTAAGAAAGTCTTTATAACTTATTCCATTATATAATATTTGTTTGATGGGTATGACATGATATGATTACGAGGGCATGAGGATCATTTTTTACATGTATGTGTTTAGTTGTAGGTTTTTATTTAAAATGTGAGTATCAATTCACAAATGCGCACATCTCTTAACTCTACCTGAAAAATTAGATATTGTTTCTCTGCCTGAAAAGTTAGATATTGTTTTTTAGATCGGTGTTAATAGCGATCACAAATATTNAAAGCATATCCATTATCCAATGGAGTTTATAAAGGAGGTCTATGATGATGATGATGTAGATCATAGATGTGATGTATATCTCAAAGGATATGATTTTTCTCATTGCATGAACAATTTTATAAAAGTTTATAAAGGAAATAAAAGTGAAGTCCACGAGTATGACTTTGGAGAGATATCCACTTACTTTACACTGATTTTCAAAAGAACTTTTTTTGATAAAAGGATAAGTTTGTGTATACATATTTGTGCAAGTTTATAAAAGTTTATAAGTATCGTTGTACCCTCATATTCTAAATGACTACCTATCTTTGTACTCTTGCAAATATACAAAGGACGTACTATTTGTTTTTTTGCAGGCATGATATTCATTTATGAGATAAATTTATTATTAGAGTAGTAGTTAAGCTTACATAAATGAGACACTTAAAGAATTACATAAGCGTATTATTATTAGTACCCTCTCTTTCACTAAAAAGTATTTAAAAATACAAAATATTTTCTTTTGACTTTCCGGTTAACAGTAAAACACAGTTTTTTATTAGTTTTTGTTTCGTATTTTTTGTCAGTTTAATTCTTTTGACGTGTTAAATTTTATAATTTTTATTTCGTACTTTTTGTTTTGTAGTTCTATAATAAAAAGAATATAAAAATAAAAAATAAATAAATAAAAAGTAAAAGAAATGAAAAAACAAGTGTGGGGGGAGGGTGGGGGGACAAATAATGTTTTAAGAAAGTCTTTATAACTTATTCAAAATGGTATTTGGCGGAACCATCTCAAGTCCGTGTACCTTTTTGGTACCGAGCCCCCCACCCAACAAGGAAGGCATATCCCGGTAAATTACCTAGACAACACTGGCTGACCAAGTTGGAGTCCAGATTCGAACCCCCGCCATTAAGCTTTGACTTGATCAACTGCGCGCTTTTGCGGTAGTTGGTGGCCAACTGCCCTAAGGCAACTGGTTAATCTTTATAACTTATTCCATTATATAATATTTGTTTGATGGGTATGACATGATATGATTACGAGGGCATGAGGATCATTTTTTACATGTATGTGTTTAGTTGTAGGTTTTTATTTAAAATGTGAGTATCAATTCACAAATGCGCACATCTCTTAACTCTACCTGAAAAATTAGATATTGTTTCTCTGCCTGAAAAGTTAGATATTGTTTTTTAGATCGGTGTTAATAGCGATCATAAATATTATTGTCAATTTAAGTGGCGCTTGATTCAAATAGAGGAATGAGAAAAGTAAAGGTAAAAGAAATGCTAAGGAATGCAATGAGTAATAAATTCTATAACCCCCAATTTGTAGGGTAATGCTTCATTATCTTGTTTTGGGTAATGATCCATTGCATAATAGTAAACTAAGCATAATTACCTTTCTCATTCCTCACCCTCTAATACATCCAAACCAAGCATGCCCTCAGTGTCACATCAGCTCTTTAATATAACTAACATTACCAATAATAAGGTGTAATAAGACAACAAACATCATCACCCAAACACAGCCACTTATACACAAATATACTACACGGAAACCAAATTTCGCACACAACCAACTTCAGAAGTCAGTATATCCATAGATGGACCTTCTTTTTTTTTTTTTTTTCTATCAAAGACGCATGGGTCAAGGTTTCCTTTTTAGCAAGCACACGTGGGTGAGGTGCCAACAAGGCAGAAAGACGCGTCTTATGAGCTTTACTACCACCAGCGGTATAAGTAAAACAATACCAAACCAAAAATCAACTACTATGAGGGTCATGAGTGCACTGACGATATCTATGTTTGGTTTTATCTACAAAGAACACCCACCCATTTTCGTAAAATAATATCCATGCATCGGCGCAAACTCCTAGAGAATTTGAAGAAAGCGAAAGTGTTTTAACGTGTGTGTTGTTTATTGGAGATATCGTTAATAATAATAATAATAATAATAATAATAATAATAATAATAATAATAATAATAATAATAATAATAATAATAATAATAATAATAATAATAATAATAATAATAATAATAAAAGAAAGACGAAAGAAGTTTAAAAAATAATTAGATAAATATATTGAAAGTTGCAATGAGAAAAGGGTTTATAAACTCCTTAAAAGAATGTTTCATCCAAACCGTACATCTGAGTCACAGATTCGTTACAGCGTAACACAAATATTTAATTGAGTTCATTGATAATGACAATCACTTTGCAAGGTTCTAGGGAGAGCGGTTCTAAAGCTCGTTCAAAACAAGGGTGTGTTTGGTAGAGAGAGTTGAAGGTAGAGAAAAGGAAATGACACCATATCTCGTGTTTGGTCAGGCAGGGAAATAAAAAAGCGGAGAAATTGGAATTCTCAAGAATTTGTTCCTTTGTATTTTCATTTCCATCTTGTTTGTAGTGGAAATGGGAACTCTCGATGGTGTTTTTTTTTTTTTTTTTTTTTTTTTTTTTTAAAAAAAAAAATATTTTTTTTTAAATATTTTTTTTAAAATAATTTTTTTATAAAAAATAATTAAATTTTTTTTTTGAAAATATATTTTTTTTACAATTGTTATTTATAAAAAATAATTTTTACAAAAAATAAATTAAAAAAAAAAGAAATTAATTTTTTTTTAATAAATTTTTAGAAAAATAAGTTTTTTTTAAATAAATTAAAAAAATATTTTTTTAAATATATTTTTTTTAGAATTGTTATTTAGAAAAAATAAAAAAAATTAAATAATTTTTATATAAAAATAAATTAAATTTTTTTTAAATAAATTTTTTTTAAAATAAGTTTTTTTAAAAAAAATTAAATTTTAAGAAAAGTAAATTAAAAATAAAATATAATTTATAAAAAAATATTTTTTTTAATATATTTTTTTAGAATTTTTATTTAGAAAAAATAAATTTTTTTAAAAAAATCAACAAATATATATATTTTTTTTCATTTCTCGGATCAAGTCTCTGTTGTTACCAAACATTAGAATTGAACAAAATTCTCTACTGATTTCTATTCTCTGAATTTATATTCTCTGCTTCATTTCTATTCTCTGAAATTCTCTCTACCAAACGTGCCCTAAGGATGTTCTTAAAACCCTTGAATTCGAAATATGATAAAGTAGCTCATGGGTGGGTTCTAAAGCTCGGTCAACTCAATCATTTTATATGCTCCCTAAAAAAGTTTAACTACAATAGTGTTTTAGAAAAGGGTTTTACTAACATGTTTTCACCGGATACATCTTAAAAGGATAATAAAAAGAAAATATTTAGTGTTTTTAAATCATATTTCTTTTTTAATTAAAATGATTTTTAGTTTCAGTTAATGCATAATAAATGCATTTTATGATATGAAAAGAAAACACAAGTTCATCAAATGATTAGTATGTCTAATCAAATCAATGGCATGTTCATCTTCTCTAGGCTCTTAATTACCTTTGATCTATTCATGTTTTATTTTCATCTTTAGACATATAAAAGCATATCCAATGGACTTTATAAATGAGGTCTATGATAGCGTAGATCATAGATGTGACGTGTCTCCAAGGATATGAGTTTTCTCATTGCATATACAATAATAAATATCGTTGCACCCTCATATTTTAAATGACTACCTATCTTTGTACTCATGCAAATATACAAAGGACGTACTATTTGTTTTTTTTTTGCAGGCATGATATTCATTTACTATGAGAGAATTCAATTTATTACTAGTACTAGTTAAGCTCTCATAAATGAGACGCTTAAAGAGTATATAATGTTTATTTGATGGGTAAATGATATGATTATAAAAAAATTTTAAAAAAATAAATAAATAAATAAATAAAAATAAAAAAACACAAAAACGGATTTGTAAAAAAAGGGTCCTAATAACTTGTCCTATCATTTTTTACATGTATTTGTTTAGTTGATATGTTTGTATTTGAAACGTGAGTATCAAATTCACAAATGCAAACATATCTTAATTTTACATGAAAAGTTAAATATTGTTTCTCATACTAATGTTAATAGTGACCACAAACATTATTATGAATTCAGCGTTATATAAGCTTTTCAACATAATCAATTTCATTAAAAATAGTATAATAAGACAATCAGCATCATCATTCAAACATACCCACTTATACACAAATATATTTTACAAAAACCAAAATTACACACGACCAACTTCCACAACTCTTCTCGGTGGTAGGTGGAATAACCCATACGCGGGTTCTTCCTCAAATCCAAACGAGGGTTCGTCAATACCGATTTGGGGTAACCCAAATGAATTCGGTTTATCGAGTCAATAAGCTTACGCACAACACCAAGCTTTCCAATATTGGAACGAAAGTCAACAAAACAACTTAAATTCCAATTTCCAAAATCTTCAATTCTCTCAACACTCACAACAATCCCAAACGGAAACATATGAAGTTCCGGAAACACTTATTTCTCCTCCAAAACCAAAAAGTCGTGGAAAACGTAAGTAAAAAAAATCCAAAGAACCTGTACAAGCCGAGGAAGAAGATGCTGAAAAAATGAGGGTGGAACGTTGGACGCCAAATGAGGAAGAATTGCTTGCCAAGTGTTGGGTGACATGTTCAGAGGATTCGAATGTCGGGAGTTCCCAATCTAAGGATACGTTATGGCAACGTATAAGAACCGAGTTCAATAGAATAAATCCAAAAGACCGCAACAAGGATATGCTACAATCTAAGTGGAAAACGTTGAACCGTGATTGCACTAAGTTCAACGCTTTTTACAAAAAGGCGCAACGCGAGGTGAAAAGTGGTGAAAGTGAAGTTGATATCCTAACACGGGCTAACCAACTGTATCATCAAAAAAACCCGCCGTTCTCGAATGAAGATGCTTGGAACGTTTTGCGTAAACATTCCAAATGGAACTCGCCGGACCCGATTGATTTAACCGGCGACGTCCCAAGCCAGGCGTTATTTGGTCGTGATGAAATACCACGGCCTATTGGAAAAAAGCGGGCTTCGAAGAAACAAAAATCCGATGCAACAACAAGCACCGGAGGCACGGCTAGCACCGGCTGTTCCTTTTCTTCGTTCAATTTCGGGGAGATTATGCGCGAAGAGTATCGGTCAAAACGTGAAGATGCGTCCAGGGCGTACCAGGCGACCGCAGAAAACCAAGCTACACAACAAAGGTTGAGGGAGCTAGAATTTTTGATGCTCGACACTACCGGCAAAGATCCACATTGGGTGACGTTCAAAGGATATGAGTTTTCTCATTGCATGAACAATTTTATAAAAGTTTATAAAGGAAATAAAAGTGAAGTCCACGACCACGAGTATAACTTTGGAGAGATATCCACTTACAATACACTGATTTTCAAAAGATTTTTTTTTTTTTTTTTTTTTTTTTAATTTTTTATTTTTTGTTTTGATAGAAGGAAAAGTTTGTGTATTTACATATTTGTGCAAGTTTATAAATATCGTTGTACCCTCATATTTTAAATGACTACCTATCTTTGTACTCATGCAAATATACAAAGGACGTACTATTTGTTTTTTTTCAGGCATGATATTCATTTATGAGAGAATTCAATTTATTACTAGTACTAGTTAAGCTCACATAAATGAGACACACTTAAAGAGTATATAATGTTTATTTGATGGGTAAATGATATGATTATAAAAAATATATATATATAAAAAAATAAAATAAAAAAAAAATAAAAAAAAAAAAACACAAAAACGGAGGAGGGGGGTCTCCTTTGTAAAAAAAGGGTCCTAATAACTTGTCCTATCATTTTTTATATGTATTTGTTTAGTTGATAGGTTTGTATTTGAAACGTGAGTATCAAATTCACAAATGCAAACATATCTTAATTTTACATGAAAAGTTAGATATTGTTTCTCATACTAATGTTAATAGTGACCACAAACATTATTATGAATTCAGCGTTACATAAGCTTTTCAACACAATCAATTTCATCAAAAACAGTAGAGTAAATTACACCGTTCGTCCTTCTGGTTTGCGTTGACTGGCGTCGTTAGTCCCTTGACAAAAAAACTGCACCGTTCGTCCTTAACGGGCAAACGTTTGGCGTCGTTAGTCCCTCCATCCGGTAGGCCCCACTAACGCTTTTTAAGTGTTGTTACACCTGAAGTCCCATGAGGGTATACTAGTCATTTCGCAAACCAAAAGGACGAACGGTGCAATTTTTTTTTAATGAATACATTAGTAAGTTCTGTTTTAATACGTTTTCGTATGTTTTTTACGTTTTTGTCCATTTTTTTCGTTTTCCTCCGTTTTTTTAAGTTTCGTATATTTTTTTGTTTTCGTCTGTTTCTTACGTTTTCGTCTGTTTTTTTTTTCATTTTCATCTGTTTTTTAACGGTTTCGTCTGTTTTTTTAGTGTTTTCTTCCGTTTTTTTACTTTTTTTTTCTTTTTTTTTTTCTTTTTTCTTTTTTTTTTCACTTTGTTAGTTTATTGTAAACATGTGATGGATATTGGTTAGTCATTCTTAATTAAATCTCAAAAAAAGGCTAAGAAAAGAGCTAAAGTAGCAGTTGCATAGATTATATAGGAAGTTAGACATGTTATCTAACCAAATATATTATCTGATTGCTCTTAGGTTTACACAGTTGGACTTATGGTGCCACAAGGTCTTATCTTGCTTATAGTTTCTGAAAGAACATTTAATTTTTTCCCTTTCATATGTCCTGAGTGATAAGGTGATGTTTTTCACTTTACAAGAATTGTTCATTGATTTTTGTTTTTGTTTTTGTAGATTGTGGTTATACTTCTTCACAAGCATTCATAACAGTTGGCTTTGGCTATGGACCTATCTCCATTGAAAAGAGTTTTGGTTATATATATAATCTGATTTGTTATTATTACATACTAATCAGNAAACGGACGAAAACGTAAAAAATAGACGAAAACGAAAAAAACGGACGAAAACGTATAAAAACGGATAAGAATGGATAAAAAGCGTATGAAAATGTAAAAAAATGAACGAAAACATATGAAAACGTTAGAACAAAAGACAAAACGTAAAAAATGGGCGAAAATATAAAAAAACGAATGAAAACGTAAAAAAACAGACGAAAACGAAAAAAATTGATGAAAACGTAAAAAACAGACGAAAACGAAAAAAACAGATGAAAACGTAAAAAAACGGAGAAAAACGTAGAAAAACAGACGAAAACGAAAAAAATAGACGAAACGTAAAAAACGGAGGAAAACGTAAAAAAAAATAATAATAAAAAATAAAAATAATAAAAAAAGAAAAAAACGAAAAAAACGGACAAAGACGTAAAAAAAACAGACGAAAACGTATTAAAAGGGAACTTACTAACATATTCATAAAAAAAAGAAAAAAAATTGCACCGTTCGTACTTTTGCACCGTTCGTCCTTTTGGTTTGCGAAATGACTAGTATACCCTCGTGGGACTTCAGGTGTAACAACGCTTAACAAGCGTTAGTGGGGCCTACCGGATGGAGGGACTAACGACGCCAAACTTTTGCCCGTTAAGGACGAACGGTGCAGGTTTTTTGGTCAAGGGACTAACGACGCCAGTCAACGCAAACCACAAGGACGAACGGTGTAATTTACTCAAAACAGTATAATAAGACAATCAGCATCATCATTCAAACATACCCACTTATACACAAATATATTTTACAAAAACCAAAATTACACACGACCAACTTCCACAAGTCGGTCTATCCAAAAGCCTAACTTTTTTTTTAAATCAAAAACGCGTGGATTGAGGTGTGCTTTTTAGCGAACATGCGTTGGTGAGGTGCCAACAAGGTAGGTTTACGCGTCTTGAGTTTTACTACCAACCTTATAAGTAAAACAATACCAAACTAAACACCGACTAGTATGAGGGTCACGATTGCACTAGCGATATCCATGTTTGGTTTTCTTTGCAAAGAACACCCACCATTTTTCGAAAAATAATATCCGTGCATTGACACAGACTCCTATAGAATTTGAAGAAAGCGAAAATGTTTTAATGTGTGTTGTTTATTTTGAGATATTAATAATAATAGTAAAAAAATACGAAAGAAGTTTCGAAAATAAGAAGATAAATATATTGAAAGTTGTAACGAGTAAAGGGTTTATAAACTTAGGAATATTTCATCCAAATCATACATCTGAGTCACATATTCGTTACAGCATAACACATATGTTTAAAGAGTTCATTGACAATGATAATCACTTTGTCAGGTTCTAGGGAGAGTGGTTCTAAAGCTCGTCCAAAGCAAAGTACCGTAGGTATGTTATTAAAACCCTTGTAGCTCCTAGGTGGGTAACAACCTTTTTGATGGGGTTTATGGATAATGGGATATAGAACTCACATGCGACAGTTAGCTCAATCAAAGAGGAAGCGGTCACATGTTTCAACCCCTTTTCATAAATATGTAAGCAGATTCACTCGATTTTAGTGTGTTTAATAATTCTCTTCGTACTGATTAGAGTACGAAAAGCCCTGCCCAAAAAGGGAGTCAAATAGTCATTGGTTTTTGTTCAGGTATCGCCGCACGGCTTAATTCCGACAACTCCTTTAAAAATAAGAGGCTATAATAGAACGCACATCAAAGTGTACTGCCATTTCTTGTCTAATAAGTGTGGTTTCCAAAACCCCTTTCTTAAAAATCAGAACACTCTTTAATCGACAGCTAAAATCTTTTCAGAGGCCACATTTATCAAATATTAAGACTACATGGAGTGATCGTGAGTGTGTAGAGGTGATGCCTCACCTCACGCTGCATCTCCATTCCCGTTGGCACATCTCACGAGCGAGCAAGGCAAAAAAGAGAGGGGAAAGGTGACTCCCTCACCTTTCGGTATTCATGCATAGTTGGATGTTTTATAATTAAATATTTGGTTTGTAAATATGTGTAGGGTATTTAGTGAGGTATATTTTATAAAGTGATTATTTTAATGAAAGATGAGAGGAAGGTGACCAAATATATGAAAGGTGAGAAAGAATAAGAGGAAATGAGAAAAAGGTAACATCTAAGATGACGCTAATATAAATGATGAGGAGGTGGTACTCCCTTAGAGCTAACGGTAAGGTGACTTTGTCACCCACGTTAACTTTTAATGCACCCCTAGTTTGGACCGAGTTACTTTACCGCGACAGAAAGTCAAGAGGTGAGTTAAGAGCCACGTTAAACCCTTAACGTGCGTTAACAAGGGGCAAAGCAAAAAAAAAAATAAAAAATAAAAAATAAAATTCATACCACCCCCTCTAACGGAGTTGAAATTGAAAATAATAATTTAGGTGAAGGTGAGTTATAGGTGAGTTATGCTACCGGGGTGGAAAGTCAAGAGTTAAGGTTAAAAGGTAAAAGCTGATATGACGCTGACGTGACAGCGCGTTAAGTTTTAACTCACGGTTACGTTACCGCGTGCTCTTAGCCTAAAGGTAGCATAAAGCAACATGAGTAAAAAAAGTTAAAAAGCCCACAGGGTTAAATAAACATGATATAAAAACAGAACACACCACTACTACTGCACCACAACTGCACTCACTCACTCACTCTCCTTCCTGTTTCCCTTCCAAAAACACACACACTCTCTCTCACACACACTAAAAAAGCACACACACACACAGAGAACATAACCATGCCTACATTTTGTCACTACAGGTATACAAAAAAATACCCATTTTTTCATTCTTATTTTTTTCTCATTTCATTTCTATTGGTTTAGTAGATCCACTCTTTTTATTTATTAGTACTTTTTTTTATATAAATATTTAGTCTTTTTAATTTGGTATTGATTTTGGATCTGTGAAATGGTACTAAAATGTCAAGAAATTGGATCTTGTTTTGTTTTATTTCTTGAAAATTTTGCTACTTTTTAGCCCTAAAAAAATATTCTTTATAATTTTTTTTCCCCTTAAAAACTGCTTATTTTGGGGCAAAATAAGCTTTTTTCAGTAACCAGCATACCTATCCTAAAAACCCATTTTAAATGGGTTAGAATAAAATTAAAAAATAAAACAATATTTTTTTTTTGGGGGGTATTTGTTTAAGCCTTTTTTTGGGCTTATTAGCTTTTAAACATAAGCTTATTTCAAGACTTTCCATAAGCTTATATATAAGGCCATATGTCTAGAAAAAGCTGGAAAATTTGGGCTTATAAAACATAGGCAGATATCAAATAAGCCCAAAAATAAGCTTAAACAAACACCCCCTTTGTCTTGTTGCATTTTTGTTTCATAAAGTGCTTAATTCCAAGTCCTTATTATTAAGCAATCCCAAACACCCCCAGGACTTGTATGTAATTGTTAAAGCATAAAGAGTTGTTATAAGAATTTTAAGTTTTGAAACAAGTTTACGATGGTTATGATGTGATATTGTTGTGTAGGTTTGATCATTTGTAGTAACGGGTTACTTGAAGTAGATACTTAGTGGACTTGGATATTAGTTGGCTTTTGTCACCCAAGATATAAGATAATGAGTTCTCGGTTCCCGTCTCATCAATTAAGTAGTGGGTTGTATGTGTCGGGTCGGCCTGAGCCGCCTAAAGAAAAGGCGGCTCCAACTATGTCCTCCACTGCAGTGCCTTACACGGGTGGGGATATTAAGAAGTCGGGTGAGTTAGGAAAGATGTTTGAGGGGCCACGAAAGTCGGGACAGTTGACTAGTGGCCCTTTAAGATCAGGGTCTATAAGTGCTGGCCCTGGATCTGGTTCGATGAAAAAAACGAGTTCCGGTCCTTTAAACAAACATGGAGAACCGATAAGAAAGTCGTCTGGACCTCAAGGTGGAGGGATGACTTCTCGACAAAATTCTGGACCTTTACCTCCGGTTCTCCCTGCCACTGGTCTTATTACATCTGGGCCTATTACGTCTGGACCACTTAACACGTCGGGTGCACAACGGAAGTCATCAGGGCCGTTGGACTCTCAAGGGTCGATTAAATCACGAAGTACATCAATGGTTAAAAACCAAGCGGTTACTCATTTCAGCCAGGAGAGTACACATTCGTTCTTTAGGAGTTTTCCAAAGATTGTGTTTTGGTCGATTGTGTTGTTGTTTGTGATGGGGTTTATTGCTGCGGTTTTTATACTTGCAGCCGTTGGTAATCCAATTCTTCTCATTGTTGTTGTTGTACTATTCGCTATCGTGAGCTTGGCTTTCTCTTGGAATGCTTATTGGGGTAGAAAAGCTGTTATTAAGTTCATCGCTGAGTATCCAGATGCCGAGCTTAGGACCGCAAAAGATGGTCAGTTCGTCAAGGTTTCTGGGGTATATCTCTTCCCTCTCTCTCAATCTCTCTTTCTCACACTCATACCCACATGCACACACAAACAGAGAGATAAATACATAAAAATATTTTATGCATCGCTCGAGATTGTAATTAGCTCCCATAACTTGTTTGAAGAAGTATGGTGTTAGTGTTATTGTGTTTTAGTTTTGTATAACTGCTACAAACATAATAGTTGATGCATACGTGATACGTAAGACCAGAGTTTGATGTGTTTATAATGCCTAATATCCATGTATCACTAATATCGGTTACATATCATTATCTTTTAATGCCTAATATACATGTGTGCCGTATATTAAAATAAAAAATTCATGTTAATTTAGCTTCTACAAATAGGCTTTAATGCCTAATATCCATGTATCACTATGACATGTGCTTATAATTTATCCTCTCTACCTATCTTTTATCTCATATTAATAGGCTAGAATACTAGTACATACCGACATACGTAATACTAGAGTTTGCTGTGTTTCAAACGTGCATGTTAGGGATGTTTAAAGATCTGTACCGTGGATATAAATATAAGTTAATCGCTCTTAACCCAGTTACACGGACTTAATTTCTTTTTGAAAGCAAACTTAAATACACGTAACTCATTTTGATTCTATTTGTGTAGAACAGAAGCATGTTTGCTACAGTATATCGATAAGAATATATATAGATAGATTGAACTAAATATTTTTCTACATTGATTAATTAAGGTTATAAGATTTGACTAAATTACTGAATTCTTTGCATCAACTTTCAATTTAACATACATTTTGCATCAGCAAATATAAGAACAGAAAGAGAATTACAGCATAATTTGGTTAGCGTTAAAGTGGAGCAAGTTTCCTTTTAACTTTAAGAGGTTTTTTAAACTAAAAACGTTAATCTTTACACTTGCGGTGGTTTTTTGTTGGTTAGGAGTTTAAAGTACACTTTCACTACGAGTTGTCGACTGTATGTCCTCAAGAAATTCATTCATATACTTTCATTATATTGGAACTTTAACCTCTTCATGGATTTTCTTCGCTGGCCTAGTTTTGTTTTGTTTACATCTTTCTAATCTGATATAGATACAGACATACAAACGAACAAGTTCACAAGTTTAGCTACATTTCTGTGTTGTATAAATACATCTCTGCCACATCTTAAAGATGCTTATACTTATCAAGTAAATCTCGATTTCTTGAAGGTTGTTACTTGTGGAAATGTGCCTCTTGAGTCATCATTCCAAAGGGTTCCTAGATGTGTTTATACATCCACAAGTTTATATGAATATCGAGGCTGGGATTCGAAAGCTGCCAACCCCACACATCGTCGTTTCACATGGGGTCTTCGACACATGGAGGTAAGTAAAACAATCATTGCTTTAATACCACACAAAAATATTCAGATTTCATGATGGAATCCTATCGATAAAGAAGAGGTATAAGCATCACCTCTCGATCCATTTTCAAATAAAAGGAGAATAAAGATCTTTAATCATATGTTTTGAACATTTTTTTAATTATTTGCAGAGGCATGTTGTGGATTTCTATATATCTGATTTCCAATCTGGGTTGAGGGCGCTGGTTAAGACTGGTTATGGTGCGAGGGTGACTCCATATGTTGATGAATCTGCTGTTATTGATATCGATCAGTCCAACAAAGAAACGTCCTCGCAGTTTGTAAGATGGCTGGCTGAGAGAAATCTCTCTAGCGATGATCGCCTAATGCGGCTCAAAGAAGGGTATGCAATATAGTTTTTATGCATTATAATCATAAATTAGGGGTGGTTAAATGGAGTGGTTGGGTAATGGGTCAAAGTAGGTAATGCTTTGTATTGGTCACCGTCAGGCTTGGCCTACCTGCAAATATTCATGTTTAGTTACTATAAATAGATATATTATTGGTTGCACAGTATTACAAAAATAGTCAGTTTGGAGAATTATTGTTTTGCATTGAAAGTTTTTGGACAAAGTTCAACCTTTTGATCCATTTGGCCCATTTCCTTATTAATTTTGTCTTTTAGATTGTGCATACCACCTAATTTTGACCCTTTCATCTAACTTACTGAATCCTCTATTGTGCGTTTGTGCATACCACCTAATTTTGACCCTTACATCTCGAAAAAGCAACCCCAATGATAATAGGTGGCATTTTCTGCTTATTTGCTTATAAATGGACCGATATGGATTATGTTTTACCTCTGATGGGTCAAATGGGTAAAATGATTAAAAAGATGGCTTAAAAGGAAATGGTCAAGCTGATAAAAGTCGTATGTTTGATGCATGAAACTTCTTAAATTGGATTAATGAAGGATATAATTTTATGTCAACCGAACATAACCAAACCTGTTTTGACCAAACAGTTGTCAACTGTTCTACTTGACTTTTTCTTTTTCTCATAATCTGCTTGGTTTTAAATTAAATCACAGGTACATTAAAGAGGGCAGCAGTGTGAGCGTGATGGGAGTTGTTCAAAGAAACGAAAATGTGTTGATGATCGTTCCTCCACCAGNATTGCTTTAATACCACACAAAAATATTCAGATTTCATGATGGGAATCCTATCGATAAAGAAGAGGTATAAGCATCACCTCTCGATCCATTTTCAAATAAAAGGAGAATAAAAATCTTTAATCAATGTTTTAAACATTTTTTTAATTATTTGCAGAGGCATGTTGTGGATTTCTATATATCTGATTTCCAATCTGGGTTGAGGGCGCTGGTTAAGACTGGTTATGGTGCGAGGGTGACTCCATATGTTGATGAATCTGCTGTTATTGATATCGATCAGTCCAACAAAGAAACGTCCTCGCAGTTTGTAAGATGGCTGGCTGAGAGAAATCTCTCTAGCGATGATCGCCTAATGCGGCTCAAAGAAGGGTATGCAATATAGTCTCTGCATTATAATCATAAATTAGGGGTGGTTAAATGGAGTGGTTGGGTAATGGGTCAAAGTAGGTAATGCTTTGTATCGGTCACCGTCAGGCTTGGCCTACCTGCAAATATTCATGTTTAGTTACTAAAAATAGATATATTATTGGTTGCACAGTATTACAAAAATAGTCAGTTTGGAGAATTATTGTTTTGCATTGAAAGTTTTTGGACAAAGTTCAACCTTTTGATCCATTTGGCCCATTTCCTTATTAATTTTGTCTTTTAGATTGTGCATACCACCTAATTTTGACCCTTTCATCTCGAAAAAGCAACCCCAATGATAATAGGTGGCATTTTCTGCTTATTTGCTTATAAATGGACCGATATGGATTATGTTTTACCTCTGATGGGTCAAATGGGTAAAATGAATAAAAAGATGGCTTAAAAGGAAATGGTCAAGCTGACAAAAGTCGTATGTTTGATGCATGAAACTTCTTAAATTGGATTAATGAAGGATATAATTTTATGTCAACCCAACATAACCAAACCTGTTTTGACCAAACAGTTGTCAACCGATCTACTTGACTTTTTTCTTTTTCTCATACTCTGCTTGATTTTAAATTAAATCACAGGTACATTAAAGAGGGCAGCAGTGTGAGCGTGATGGGAGTTGTTCAAAGAAACGAAAATGTGTTGATGATCGTTCCTCCACCAGAGCCAGTTCCAACCGGATGCTTGTGGACTAGATTTATGCTTCCTGCAACCCTAGATGGCGTCGTATTAAGATGTGAAGACTCGTCAAATCAAGATGTCATTCCTGTGTAGCGTTTTGCTATTCGGTAATTAAAAACTTACGTAAAAGATAATAGGTGTATAGTTTTTGTTTCATCCCATTATCTTATTTGGGAGTGGTTTGTCATTGGTGTTGTGTGATTAAGGAGCTTTTTGGGGAAAGATGATGCTTTCAAAAGATTTTAAAATTTCGTGGGTTTTTTTTCTTTTCCCGGAAATATATTTGTAGAATTTATGGTATTATTTGGTTCATTTATGCCAAGTAGGGAGTGTTTTCATGATATGGCTTCAATAGGTTTCGGTTTTGAATCCTGCAAGTGTTAGTTCTTTTGTGTCTGGAAAAATTAAGGTGTGTGTGAGCCATATCGTACTGATGTTTTACGTGAATGTTATGGGCAACTGTCTTATAACATACTTGATAATAGTGATTTGTTATTAATTTAAGTTTAGTTCTTTTGTGTTTCTCGTTTTTATAACATTTGTATATTAGGAGTTGTCATTGATCGTTGCTTGCTTTAAGCACTTTGGTTAATGCCGCCTAGCGTTGACATCGAAACAAATTATCTACGATTTATGTGATGCTAATGTGTTTGAGATGACTTGGGTGAAAGATGTAGAGATGAATATGAGTGTGGTCTTTTACCCGAATATCAATTTGGGTCTCATATAATATGTGACAAGAAACCACTAGTGAATAGCGCGCACCCCTAATGGGGAGTAAATTGCTCGATGTCAAAGTACTTTTGGTCAGGTGGGTCGGCATTACCATTACTCAATGCTTGTGGTTAGGTCGGGGTCAAGGGGCTCACCCTCTTAAAGCTAAGCAAAATACAAAGCCACCTGAGTTTTCTTTTTAATCTAAAAAGTGATTAGTGGTTGTTAGAATGGTAGTGACTATTGTTGGTAAAAAATTGTGGGAAATGTATAATGTGGTGTTGAGATGACACTAGTGATAATTGAGAGACCTAAACGTATGTCTATTTTATGTGTAAATATACGTCGTAAGAGTATACATGCTCACTTATTCAACCAATAAATAGTTGCCAAGTAATTTTAACACAAAATTAGTCATGTTTTCAAGCCTCCTAATAATCTCTTCTAAATATATTCGTTTGGGTCAAGACACGATAATCTTTTGGCTGTCTAGGAGAAATCTTGTGATGTATCTAATTAGATCAACAAAATTTATAAATAAAATCCTTATAATGTTCATTATACCTGGTTGTGATGTAAGATGAATGTGCAAGGACAACAAAACAAATTCTTTACGATTTATGTGTAATGCTAATGTGTTTGAGATGAATTGGTTGAAAGATGTTAAGATGAATGTGTGAGTTTGGTCTTTTATAAGACTAAACAGAGTGGTGGATGACCTGGTCACCTACAGTGTCAAGTCACGAGTGACCATTAAAACGGAAAGGTCACACTCAAATTGAAAATGTTTGGCGAGTTGCTTACCATAGTGACAAAGCTGTAAATGTGGGCCTCATTGATAAAACTAAATGTTTTTTATTTGTTTTGTGAGTGTGTGTTTAGTGAGTTATATTTGTATAAAGTGGGTATTTTAATGAAATAGAGGGGAAAGTGACCAAAACAGGGAAAGGTGAGAGGGAGTGAGTGAAAGTGAGAGGAGAGAGAAAACTGAGATGGCGGTGACCCAATCATCAACCACTCCCTTTAGCCTAACTACATGTCGCTTTGGGTTGCATATAATATGTGACATGACAACAACACTAGCGCCCCCCTCCAATGGGGAAGAAATTGCTCAGCGTCAAAGTACTTTTGTTCAGGTGGGTAGGCGTTATCATTGTGCAAGGAGCCAAGGCTTGTGATAAGCTCGTGGTGAAGGGGGCTCACCCTCTTAAAGCTAAAAAACACAAACGCACTTAACTTTCTTTTTAGGGTAAAAGTCATGGGAATTGATTTGCACACATTGAAAATTGATTGAGACACTCTAATCTATGTATCAAGTACTTGTATAGCATTGACATACTGCTTTAATTGCTTGTATATTAAGGGTGAAAATAACAAAATTAAAATGTGCAAATCATCTCTTAAAAGCCAAAAATGTTTCATTTACTTATTTTTTGAGTCTCATTATGCACTTTGGACCAGTATATTTCCATTGTGCTTTAATTGCTTCTATGTGTATTTTTCATTAAATGCTCATTCTTTTAAGTCAATAATGTTGACATCCTACTTAGAAGAATGAATATTTTATGAAAAATATACATATGTAATAATGAATCTAATATATAAGTTTATGAAGCATTTTTAGTCTTTACCTTTCTTTTTATGGACTAAGATCCTCTCAAGTTGTGTATACAACTTGACTCAAGTTGTGTAATTGTGAGCCATTGGATTTGATCCAATGGCTCATAATTACAAAACTTGACTCAAGTAACTTGAGAGGATCTTCCTCCTCTTTTTATTCTAAAAAGTGGTTAGTGATTGTTAGACTGGTAGAGTGGTAGTGACTGTTGGGGTTGAAAATCATGAGGAGGGTACGATTATTAATTTGAGATAACATGAGTAATAATTGAGATACCTGAGGGCCCGTTTGGTTTGTAGCCGGGTTTAGGATTTAGATTTGGATTTAGATTAGGATTTAGATTATGATTTGGATTTAGATTTAATGTAAGAAAGAGAAAATATATTATAAAAAAAAATGTAGTATAAAAATATAAAAAGATGTGTGTATGTGTGAGAGAGAAATAGAGTGATATTATTAAAAGAGTATGTGTGAGAGAAAACCCACCCTCCTCCCCATCTTTGGGTTTTGTGGGCCCATTTTCACTATTTGAATTCTAAACCCTCTACCAAACAAATTTCCATTGTGCTTTAATTGCTTCTATGTGTATTTTTCATTAAATGCTCATTCTTATAAGTCAATAATGTTGACATCCTACTTAGAAGAATGAATATTTTATGAGAAATATACATATGTAATAATGAATCTAATATATAAGGGTCCGTTTGGTTTGTAGATGGATTTAGATTAGGATTTGGATTTAAATGTATAGTTGTAGATTTGGATTTGGATTAGGAGAGAGAAAATACAATTAAATAATATATTGTTTATTTCTTAAATGAATAAAAAATTAAAAATTTAAAAATATTGTTTTTTTTAAATAGATAAAAAGATTATTAGTGGTAGATAATTAAAATGGGCCCACATGAAAATAAAAGAAAATGTAAAAGTAGAGGAGGTGGTTGGGAATTCAACACACCCTCAAACTTGGTTTTCATCCCCAATTGTGGGGGCCACTCACACATAACAAACAACTCTTTTAGGCATCATGCCCAAATCCAAACCCCACAACCCCTAACCAAACGGGCCCTAAGTTTATGAAGCATTTTTAGTCTTTACCTTTCTTTTTATTCTAAAAAGTGATTAGTGATTGTTAGACTGGTAGAGTGGTAGTGACTGTTGGGGTTGAAAATCATGAGGAGGGTACGATTATTAAGTTGAGATAACATCAGTAATAATTGAGATACCTAAGGGCCCGTTTGGTTTGTAGCCGGGTTTAGGATTTAGATTTGGATTTAGATTAGGATTTAGATTATGATTTGGATTTAGATTTAATGTAAGAAAGAGAAAATATATTATAAAGAAAAATGTATTATAAAAATATAAAAAGATGTGTGTATGTGTGAGAGAGAAATAGAGTGATATAGTGTCATGTCAGCGCCAAATCAGCTTTAACATTTTCACCTTAACTCACAAAAAAACACCACAATCATAACTCAACCTTAACACGCTTTAACTCAACTTTTCAAATATTTTCAAATTCAACCCTAAACTAAAACAAATACTTTATTTTATTAAAAACCATAACATTCATTCTTAAAATATATTACAATACGCACTAAAAAAAAATACATTACGATATAAAAAATACATTACGAAATAAAAAAATACATTACGACATAAAAAAAACATTACGAAATAAAGAAAAAAAAATCAACACAACACAATTATTCAATCTTGACGCGGTTGCAACTTGTATTTTGCAATGATTCGGTCTTATCCATCTTGAACAACGCCACATAGTTAGGATCCTTGCCGGTAGTGTCGAGCAACAAAAATTCAATCTCCTTCAACCGTAGTTGTGTGTATTGGTTTTCTGCAGTCGCCTGGTAAGCCTTGGCCGCATCTTCACGTTTGAAATGCTCGTTGAACTTCATGCAATCACGGTTCAACGTTCTCCACTTTTCTTGTATCGTATCTTTGCCGCGTTTCTGAAAATTGTGTTTATTGAACTCATTTTGAACCCGTTGCCAAAAATGTATCTCTGGCTTGGGAACGACTGACTAGTGAATCCTCGGTAGCGGCCACGTAACACTTTGCAAGTAATTTTTCTTCACTTGCTTGCCAACGTGTGATGACGCATTCTTCGTTTTCTTCATCATCATCGATTGGTTCGGGTTCTTTGTTTTTTTGGCCTTTCGTTTACCACCACGTTTGAATTTCTTTGGTGGAGAGGTAGGTGTTTCGGGAACTTCGTTTGTTTCCGTTTGGGAATGTTGTGATTGTTGAGTGAATTGGAGATTTTGGAAATCGGTATTTAGGGTATTTTGTTGTTGGCTTTCTTGCCCAATTTTAACGCTTGATGTGTGCGAGAGAATGAGAGATAGGAGAGTGGAGTGGTGAGTCGTTATATGCCCGAACCCTAAATTTGCCCTTAAACCAAATGAGGTAATATCAGGGTCTAACTCTTCGGATTATTCAATTATTCAGTTTTATTAGAAAGCTGGCGAGGGTAATTAAAGGAACTACTTGCCATTTTGTTATTTAATGGGAGAATTATCAAACTTGCGAATACTAGGTGTTTTGTCACGGGTGTGAAGGTGGGAGGCAATGGTTGTTCGATTCATAGAGTCTTCAGCTTGGTTGGTCTCCCCATCCAAAACCAACCCAAAACAACGGTAGGAAGTCGTTACGGAAGAGAAGAGTAGGTGAATTCTAATTATTGGTTCCACTCATATTCCACATAACGTTAGTAGTGAACATAAAAAAGTTAATAGCAATGTAATATCATTATATTCAACGAAATAATAGGAAATGCGACTCTGATCAATACTAATACAATTGCGAAGCAGCGGAACAATTATTTACGGAGTAATTGCACTTCTGAATTGGTCTAACGGTCGGTAGCATATACCCGGAGGTATAACGAATAATCGAAACAGTTATGGAAGCATATTCTACAGTTTATTTTATTTCACAAACATACATTCCTACAGTGAGATCTATCAATTGTATCTCAAACTGCTAAACAGAGTTAATGATAGAAATATACAGAAGCGCGGGTGTAAGGTTCAACACCGGTTATTTCGGGTCCTAAGCTGATATGCCAGTTAATTCCATTAAATAAGTACGAAAAATATACCATTCGATATAGCTAAACCAAATCGATGAAAGAGATTCATCTGAGATTTACTACAGTATGTCACACTCTAACATTGTAAACAAGAATTCAGAAACAAATCGACATTCTGGAGTGTTCACAGACCCGCTCCTGTATATTAGAATATTGATTCGAGTATATTGTATCAAGTCTATATAGCTCGGTGAGCTTAGGCCTAAAGATTGCCCCGTGCGAGCGTACATAATTAAAAAAAAAAAAAAAAAAAAAAAAAAAAAAAAAAGGTTTCTAAGATACTAATTTTTTTTAAAAATGGATTGAAACTGGGTTTTTTTTTTCATTTTTAATAAGAAATGAATGGTAAGATTGGTTAGTTAGATCTATTTAAAAAAATCTTGAGGTATACATTGAACTTTTCTCTAATTTAGTTTTGTTCTGAAAATCAGAATCACAATAGTTATAAATGATATATAAACTTGTAATAATGTAGGAACATGCACAACGTTCACGTGAAGCCGGCGTTAAAGCTCATTTAACGCGTGTTATAAGGTCGTTAAAAAAATCACTCAGCCCCGTCAAGGCTACTACCGTTAGAAAAAAAAATTACATCCCCCCCCCAAAAACCGATGTATTCTTTCAACGATTGTTTGCAAGATCTTTTATTTTCTTTTAAAAAATTGTGAAAAGTGGTTTTTTTATTTAATTTTGATGAAAAAATTGATAGATATGATTGGTTCATAAATATAGAATAGTTATAATTATTATCGTATTCCCGAAACTATTGACCTAACAATGTAATTATGTAATGTTCTTTATATTGTATTTCTATTTATTTGTTATTAATGAAAATTGTAGTATTTTTTCACTTATATATGCATATGTATATGAAAAAAGTAAAAATAACTAGAAAAACAAACAATAAACAAAAAAAAAAATAAATAAATAAAAAAAATATATAGAGATAAGTAATGATTAACTAATAATAACTAAAAAGTAAAAGTAAAAGACAAGTCAATGTTTACATAATTCTATGTAACATTTGATAATAAAGATAAAATATATAGTGATTATTTTTATAACAAGTCGATGATTAGTTAATTATATAGGTGCATTTAGACTATCCCGTAAACATTTGTAGTAGTATCACATATTCACTTGTTCAACCAATAAATAAATGCCTTGTGAATCTAGATTCTTAGACACAAAATGACTCAGGTTTTCAAGCCTCTAATCATTTTATCAATGTATATTTGCTTGGGTCAAAACACGATATCTTTTGGTTGTCTAGGAGAAATTTTGTGATAGTATCTAACTAGATGAACAAAATTTGTAAATAGGATTACTACCATTCCCACCCTCAAATTTCAGCTATATGTACTTGGTACCTCTATCTAAGATCTAACACATTTCGCAATAGGAGGTGATTGAGACACTCACATTTTTTATTGAGACACTCAATTGTACAAGCAATAAAGCACACTGTAAGCACTGTACAAGTATGTTATGCACACAGTGGAGTGTCCTAATCAAAAGTATGAGTGTGTAAATCATTTCCCTTTCGCAATAATTATCATTTATCATTTTATTTGTCATTACATGTGCCATCTCTTAACGATGGTTGGTTACTAGTGACTAGTGAGATAATTTATTGTATTTTAAATTGTGAAACCACAAAAAGCTATAATTTATCAGCCTCCAATAAGAAATAACGACCAATGCATATTATGGTCATGTTACTTCGAGGGCATAGTATTGTCATATCCATTTATCGATGAACTACGTTTTCTAATAAATATACATATTATTGAAGAAAAGTATCTTTTATCATAATCATCATTCTCTAAATTGTTATTGTGAAATTTGCATTTTTTTGAAAAAAAATGACATTTATTTCTAAGTTAACTCACATTTGTGACATTTTACTAAAACTCTGATTTTCTTTTTCTTTTTTTAAATGCGAAGATTACTAAAAAAAATGACATTTATTTCTAAGTTAACTCACATTTGTGACATTGTGTACTTTAGTGTATTAAATACATATGTTTTGTCTGTTAAATGTTTGTTGCCTAATTGCAGCTACAGTTGTAGCTTCACCGGCTAGCCATAAGTTACTGAATCTAACCTTTTTCCATCTATAAGATTATTTCGAATAACAACGACAAGTGTGATCAACTACCATTGTATAAAGTATCATTGTATAAGATTATTCCGCCGTTCAAAAAAAAAAAAAAAAAAAAAAAAAAGAAACACCTACAATTGTATTGCGAACCCAATATGAATTCAATATATATAAAGTATGCATATGATAGATCGGCCGGTGCATTATGACAAATATCGCGATCGAATTGCCAAGTATTACAATTACATTTTCCTTGTTTATAGTTACCAGAATATCTGTTTCCGTATTAACCTAACCCAAATATACTAAAACACTCATCCCGAAGGTTAACCTGTGAGTTCCTTCAAAAAGTTTCTAAAGCAAAGCTTTGATCACTACAAGAGATTACAAACTCATAGTTGTTCAATAAACTATGGTTAATCTATAGATTTCGTTGCATTAATCAAAAGTAAGTTGCATTGAAGTCCAGCATGATTCATCTAGCAAAAACAAGACACGTCTTTGAGAATAAAAAGTGATTGTGAACAACATGTTCGGAATACTCATGTTGGTGGTGACTTTAAATCCTCATGGTTTCTATAAATATCTAATCTGCTTCAACCATTTCTTTATGATAAGTGTATGTCGTGTGACAATTTCACTGTGACAAATTTATGTTGTTGTAACAATTAAGGTTGTTAAGCTATGTTAAATGTAACGAGTAAGTATTGAAATTCACAATGACAATCGTAGTCAAATCGTAATTATATTAAACAGAACTTTACAATGATCACTTTTAGAATTAATACAACGGAATATCCAGAATCATAGACTTCACTTCAGTGACTTTAATGTTATCTTTCATTTCTTGTGTTGTGCTTCGTTGACGGGTGACAAAGTTGCTATAAAATATGAAATTTTCATGATATGCTTCATTGCTTTGTTCCTCTTCGTATCCAAAGAAGAGAGAAAAGACCATGCAATTGAACTTAATCAAACCAATATTATAAATATAATCACAACACAATTATATTGATTATTAATAAAAACAACACATCAAATAGTTGTACCATGGAATTTAAATCGAAACTCTAAAATAATAATGCGATACTTACCATTGATTCAGCATTTCAGTTTTAGTCATAGGATTTTTGTATGTATTTTTAAATAATTCAGGGTCAGAGAGGACGAGAATGAAACGATTGTGTGTGTAATTATTAATTTAGACAATTATGTGAGTGGATTTGTGTATGTGTTTTTGAAATTTGAATCGGTGAAGAAGATGGATTTGTAACCGATTGGGCAAGAGCGTGTAGAGGAAAATAGATTCGAAAGCGCCTCTTGAATGATTAATGAAGAGCGTACAGAAGAAGTTTAGAGGAGAGTAACGAGGAGGCGTATAGATGAGTAGCACTTTACAAAAATAGGGTGAAATATGGTGTAAGACACAATATATTATTAATTACATGCTGCTTCATTGGGTGGTACATAACTCTATTTTATAAGAATAGATAGATAGATGGATTATGACAATGAATTTGTTTATTCGATTTTGAAGACATGTTTGTTTTAAAGAAAACAAACTTTTATCTTAAATGTGTATATATGTAACTTTGTAATAGACATGAAAACCGTTCTATCATATTAAACTTTCAATGATTGTCGTTCATTATGACGCCATTCTACCATATCTAGAGGTGGACATTTGCCGGATTTGACTGGTTTCCAAACCGATTTGAAACCGGTTCCGGTTTTTGGTCAAAGTAAAAAAACTAGTTCCGGTTTAAACCGAACCGGTTTTTATAGGTTTTCGGCTTTAAAAAACCGGAACCTATAAAACCGGTTCCGGATCGGTTTTCAAACCGGATTGGGGGAAAAACCGGTACAAACCGGTTTGAAAAAAACGGGTGCAAAATCAAGACAGTGGGCGGTTTTTGAGTATTTTGAGAGTATTTGAATGTTGTGACTATAGCAAACTCAACCTTGGTATTTATAAGGATGTTAAAAGGTTTAGATCGGCTTAGATACACTGCCATTTTTAAACGGCTCTATTTCGTCCCCAACGACTAGAAATCGTCACTGTGTTGGAAAAACGCAACAACAACAAAAACCGGTTTTTCCAAACCGATTTGGAAAACCAGTCTCAAACCAGTCCCCAATGGCTATTTCCCAAACCGGTTTCAAATCGGCGGTTTTTGGTCAAAAAAAGGTGTTGACCGGTTTCGGTTTCAGATTTTTTCCGGTTCCGTATCTATTATAAGTAGCACATATTAACGTAGATAGTAAGGCTTTTAGTTACGACTTAAACAATGATGTAAGAATTATGTTTATTATTATTTTATTTGTACTTTAAATTATTTTTCTTTCTTTTGTGACAATCACACAACATAAAACTTATGCATCATTATCACCCAAATCAAAAGTCATCATCACCTAGTAATTATGAAGATAAACAACACAACGATTTTTTATTTTTCAATACATTCAAACCGATAGTTTATAGGATTAACATGGTCTTAATGCTTATAAATAGTACGCTATATCCCTTGAGTGAAAAGATAAAGATGTTGACGCTTTTATGTCCCTCTTTTATGTCACTTAATTAAGATTTAAAAAGATGTACAAGGTTCAATGAGCAATAAAACGATTACTACTTTATAAGGCCAACCGTTATAATAATTTTAGCAAAAACTTTATAACGTCTAAACCATGTTGAATACATTTTGTATAACTATTTTTTATTTATTTATTTATTTATTTATTTTTTTCCTCCAGAAAGTTGCTAATAATAGCTCATAGGGCTGCGTTTTAAGTAGGGGTGAGCAGAAACCGCACCGCAAACCGCAAAACCCGCAAAAAACCGAACCACAAAACCGCACCACGGAAAAAACCGGTGGATCGGTTTTAAGAAAAAAGAAAAACCGTAAAATGCGGTGCGGTTGCGGTTTTACCAATAAAACCGAACCACAAAACCCGCACCGCACCGCACATTGATTTTTAAACCGAAAAATGGCACATTGATTATTTAATGTGTGTTATAAGGCATCTAGTGCATATTATAATTAATATTCTTATAAGTCATAAGTGATGTTTGTGTTTAAATTAAACATATGCATTGTTATAACCGGAGAAAGACCAACATTGTAAATCAAAAACCGCAAAACCCACATTAATTATATAAGCCATAAGTGATGGTGCGGTGCGGTTAAAACCCGCAAAACCCACAAAAACCGCAAAAAACCCGCAAAACCAAAACCGCAAAATGTGGTGCGGTTCGGTTTCTATTTTTATAGAAACCGCAAATACGGTTGCGGTTCGGTTTTAGCCAAAACCCGCACCGTGCTCACCTCTAGTTTTAAGTATTGAAACATACATTAATTATTTGTATCTTTAATAAACCGTTTACCTTTATGTATTTAACTTTTGTCAACCAATTTTATGTATCGTCAGTTATGCGTGTTTTTATTTTTTAAACATGACTCTTTAGGTTAAGTCGAGCAAAACCTTTTTTTCTTTGTATGACTTTGAAGTTCAAACCTATCACAATGACTATACGGAATGTCATTAAAGTGTGCCTTTTTGCACTTTGTCGTTTAATTTGTGGGATGAAGATCCTCTCAAGTTAAAAAAATAACTTGACTCAAGTTGGGTGTTTGTAAGCCATTGGATTTGATCCAATGGCTCAAATCAAAAGATCCAATGGCTCATATTCCCCCAACTTGAGTCAAGTTATTTTTTCAACTTGAGGGGATCTCCTTCCTAATTTGTGAGTCTTCATTATGGTTAACTAATCAGTTTTTTCAAGACATCTCACTTCGATAGTAATTAATTGATTTAATTCCGTTTAAAAATAGCTCAAACAAGTCATTCAAAACATCGAGGTTTCAATATTGTATTATGAATTTAGGAATTAAAATACTTGATTAAACCACAAAACCTTTTTATTTATTTATTTATTTTGCACATCAAATTGTTTAAAATTATATATTCTTTTAAGACGCTAGCTGGATACCCGCGCGTTACGATGACGAGTACTCATACAAGAAATTTTTTTGGCGAGGCAATGTTTTTCGATTACACGTTTTTCGTGATAATAATTTTATCGATATTGTTGCTAACATAAAATCCATTAATTGTTGCAAAAAATACCATGTGACCATCATTTGAAGGCACTTAATGTCACTCGTAATTGATGTGCAATCAGTTGTGTACAACGATTTTGAATTTTTGAGTTACCATCTTGACTCAACATGATCATTATCTATATATACATTAATTGTAGTACACAGTGTCGTAACAATTTTGCTAATTTATTTAACTACTTATAAAGCATGCATCACATCTCTCAATATTTTAAAAGTCCTTAATTTTTTAGTAATATTTTTTTCATATTATACCCTTTAGCATAAATGGCACCTTAGCACAAACTTAATAAATAATAGTTTCCAAACGATCTACACTTCTTTTTGCTCATGTCTTAATTGCAATTTTATCATAATCCCATTTTCAGCAACCTATAATTCTTAATTATTTTATTCTTTTTGATATTTTCTTGAAACTGTTTTTGGGATACTTTATCATTTTCTATTAAGCGACTAGTTCTTGAACTTGTAACCTCTTTTTATTAGTAGTAAACTTGGTGATTGTTAGCGACATTTCACTAATGACAGTTTAGTGGTAGTCATGACTTCTTTTGGTTGCAACATCATATTTTGCGAAACTTTTGGGATAAACATACGGGTAAAAGCTATAAAATAGTCACGTAAATTTTAAAATATACCGACTTGAAACACATACTTTTTTATTAAAATATACACCTACGTACTTTCAAATTTTATTCTGACTCACTCATATTGTAATTAAATAATATTATTTTTGTATAATATTATATTAATATAAATCGATATGGGTGAAGTCGGAACAAAATTTGAAAGTACGTGAGTGTATATGTGAATAAAAAAGTAGGTGTTTCAAATCAATACATTTTAAAAAATATGCGGCTATTTTATGGCTTTTACCTTAAACATAATGCCTTATAAGACTTTTCTTCCCAGAATGCGACAATTCAGCTTTTACTAAATTAAACAACGCGAAAAATCACTTAACATGATTACTATTTAGTGTTCTCAACTCATAGGGTTTTTATTTTATTTATTTTATTTTCAATTTTTAATTAAAAGTTTAATGAAATTAACTTAAACAAGATCTATGATACACAAAATATTAAGGGCTTGTTTGTTAATTTTTTTTATTAAGTCATGTTTAATTAAGAGATGACTTAATGCAGACAACCTCAGTTTTATTACTTAATATTTTCAGTCATCTTTCTCTATTAAGTCACAAACAAACAGTTTTCATATGACTTAATTAATTCAGTTTTTTTTTATATTAAGTCAATTAAGTCAAAATCAAACACCTCCTTACTAACACCTCCTTAATAGTTTATAGATTTTATTTAAATTAAAAGCGTCTTATTTACTTACTTTGTCACTAGTTGTCAGAAATTTCATTTTTGTTGGCCTTCCAAACAAACAAACAAACAAACCCCAAATATTTTAATCACTCACTCACAATCACACACTAAAAACACACACACACACAAATGATGATGAACCATGTTTACACTTTGTCACTACAGGTATGCAATAAAAGATACTACTAATCCCTCACTAATTACAATTCATTAGCACATCTTTTTATAACTTTAATTTCATTTTCAAATATTAATGCACATTCATCTTCAAATTTGGTAACTCTCTCTCTCTCTCTCTCTCTCTCCTGAAAGTTGCTAATAATAGCTCATAGGGCTGCGTTTTAAGTATTGAAACATACATTAATTATTTGTATCTTTAATAAACCGTTTACCTTTATGTATTTAACGTTTGTCAACCAATTTTATGTATCGTCAGTTATGCGTGTTTTTATTTTTTAAACATAACTCTTTAGGTTAAGTCGAGCAAAACCTTCTTTTCTTTGTATGACTTTGAAGTTCAAACCTATCACAGTGACTATACGGAATGTCATTAAAGTGTGCCTTTTTGCACTTTGTCGTTTAATTTGTGAGTCTTCATTATGGTTAACTAATCAGTTTTTTCAAGACATCTCACTTCGATAGTAATTAATTGATTTAATTCCGTTTAAAAAATAGCTCAAACAAGTCATTCAAAACATCGAGGTTTCAATATTGTATTATGAATTTAGGAATTAAAATACTTGATTAAACCACAAAACCTTTTTATTTATTTATTTATTTATTTTGAACATCAAATTGTTTAAAATTATATATTCTTTTAAGACGCTAGCTGGACACCCCCGCGTTACGATGACGAGTACTCATACAAGAATTTTTTTTGGTGAGACAATGTTTTTCGATTACACGTTTTTCGTGATAATAATTTTATCGATATTGTTGCTAACATAAAATCCATTAATTGTTGCAAAAAATACCATGTGACCATCATTTGAAGGCACTTAATGTCACTCGTAATTGATGTGCAATCAGTTGTGTACAACGATTTTGAGTTACCATCTTGACTCAACATGATCATTATCTATATATACATTAATTGTAGTACACAGTGTCGTAACAATTTTGCTAATTTATTTAACTACTTATAAAGCATGCATCACATCTCTCAATATTTTAAAAGTCCTTAATTTTTTAGTAATATTTTTTTTCATATTATACCCTTTAGCATAAATGGCACGTCAGCAATAATAGTTTCCAAAAAATCATAATATACACTTCTTTTTGCTCATGTCTTAATTGCAATTTTATCATAATCCCATTTTCAGCAACCTATAATTCTTAATTATTTTATTCTTTTTGATATTTTCTTGAAACTGTTTTTGGGATACTTTATCATTTTCTATTAAGCGACTAGTTCTTGAACCTGTAACCTCTTTTCATTAGTAGTAAACTTTGTGATTGTTAGCGACATTTCACTAATGACAGTTTAGTGGTAGTCATGACTTCTTTTGGTTGCAACATCATATTTTGCGAAACTTTTGGGATAACATACGGGTAAAAGCTATTAAATAGCCATGTAAATTTTAAAATATACCGACTTGAAACACATACTTTTTTTTATTAAAATATACACCTACGTACTTTCAAATTTTGTTCCGAGTCACTCATATTGTAATTAAATAATATTATTTTTATATAATATTATATTAATATAAATCGATATGGGTGAAGTCAAAACAAAATTTGAAAGTACATGAGTGTATATGTGAATAAAAAAGTAGGTATTTCAAATCAGTACATTTTAAAAGATATGCGGCCATTTTATGGTTTTTACCCTAAACATAATGCCTTATAAGACTTTTTTTCACCGAATGCGACAATTTAGTTTTTTACTTAATTAAACAACGCGAAAAATCACTTAACATGGTTACTATTTAGTGTTGTCAACTCTTAGGTAATTTTATTTTATTTTTTTTAACTTCAAAGTTTAGTGAAGTTAACTTAAACAAGATCTATGATACACAAAATATTAGACACAAATAAAACTTACTAGTTTAAGATTTTATTTAAATTAAAAGGGTCTTATTATTTACTTACTTTGTCACTAGTTGTCAGAAATTTTCATTTTTGTTGGCCTTCCAAACAAACAAACAAACAAACAAACCCCAAATATTTTAATCACTCACTCACAATCACACACTAAAAACACACACACACACAAATGATGATGAACCATGTTTACACTTTGTCACTACAGGTATGCAATAAAAGATACTACTAATCCCTCACTAATTACAATTCATTAGCACATCTTTTTATAACTTTAATTTCATTTCAAATATTAATGCACATTCATCTTCAATTTTGGTAAATCCCTTTTTTTTTTCTTTTTTTTTTTTTTTTTTTTTTTTTTTTTTTTTTTTTTTTTTTTTGTAGTATTGGAATTTAATGTAGAACAATACCCAGTTGCCAAAATTCCATTTTTATATCTTAATTTGATGTAAAATGTGTTTATGTGAAAATGTTGTGCTTTTGTTTATAATTTTGGGTAATATTTGTTTAGATCTATGAAATCTTGAAATGCTACTGTCTGAATTTATATATATGTAAATGCTATCTTTTTGTAATTGTTTTTTGTTATTGTTGCTAATTGGATCTTGATTTGTATGTGATTTGATGTTTTTGTAACCTTAAAATTGTATAAAAATGATAACTTTTTGATCTTATGTGGTTTGTATTTGAATTAACATTTTAGTTATTTAGAACTGAATAAAATTGTTAATGTTGATGGTTTTAGTAGTAACTTTGTATAAATCGAAATGAATGTTACAATGCTTATGATTTTATGTATTGTTGTGTAGGTTTGATCATACATAGGAACTGGTTATTCGAAGTTGAATGAACAAGATCTTTATTTGTTATTGAAGTTAAGTTTGATCTGATTTTGTTATCCGAGATCTTCAACAATGAGTTCTCGGTTCCCATCTCATCAGTTGAGCAGTGGATTGTATGTTTCGGGGCGGCCAGAGCCGCCTAAAGAAAAGGCTCCGACAATGTCATCCACTGCAGCGCCTTACACAGGCGGGGATATTAAGAAGTCGGGTGAATTAGGAAAGATGTTTGATGTGGATCATAATGGTTCTAGACCAAGAAAATCTGGACAGTTAGCTGGTGCTCCGTTAAGGACAGGGTCTATTAGTGGTGGGAATACCTCGTCGCATTCCATGACTCGAATAGGTTCTTTATCGGGTGGTGTTCCTGGATCAGGTTCAATGAAGAAAACGAGTTCTGGCCCATTAAACAAACATGGTGAACCGATAAGAAAGTCATCTGGTCCTCAAGGTGGAGGGATGACTTCCCGACAAAATTCTGGACCTTTACCTCCAGTTCTCCCTGCGACTGGTCTAATTACGTCTGGGCCGCTTAACTCATCAGGTGCACCAAGAAAGTCATCAGGTCCGTTGGACTCTTCAGGGTCAATTAAGACACGAACCATTTCAATGGTTAAAAACCCGTCGGTTACTCATTTGAGCCAGGAGGATACTAATTCGTTCTTCAGGAGCTTCCCGAAGATTGTGTTTTGGTCGATTGTTTTGCTGTTTGTTATGGGATTTATTGCTGCAGTTTTTATACTTGCAGCCGTTGGTAATCCAATTCTTCTTGTTGTTGTCGTGGTTCTTTTTGCTATTGTGAGTTCGGCCTTTTCTTGGAATGCTTATTGGGGTAGAAAAGCTGTCATTAAGTACATCTCTGAGTATCCAGATGCCGAGCTTAGAACAGCAAAAGATGGCCAGTTCGTCAAGGTTTCTGGGGTAAGTCAGACAGACCCTCATATATTCATGCACGCACACATACGTTCCATATTGTTACTTTTCGTCATTTGCACATTTGAAGTTCTCGATGGTGCTTATGGTATACCACATCTATTTCGTTTTCTTTTGTGTTTATCTCTATACTTTATTAAGGGTCTCGCTGATTGGCTATGTTGCCACTACTGTTTCCCACTATGATTAATAGAACATGTACACATTTAAGAATGCTTTTTTATCATGGTATGACAATCAAGATAGGGTTTTAGATACCGTGGTCCTACCACTGCAAGCGTCACCCTACTATCAACAACAACCTGCATGATAGTTGGAGTGATTAACGTGACTTGATATGTGGTACGGATAGGTAAGAATTATATGTATATCTACCAAATTAATGTGAGTCCAACACCATGCCAATACATATACTTCTTACCTATCCAGATCATGTGACTCTACCACGGTACCTATACATATACTACTTACTGCTAGGCTAATGCCCTTTTGGTAGGAACAAGAAGTAAAATACCACAGTGGTTCTCAATCAGAGATATGATGAGAATACCAACCATGTATTTTGTGTGGATGCCATTGTCAGACATGATTTAGATAGGGGTAAGAACTCTACGTTCTTCATTTAGTAGGGTCTCAAACAAATTACTTAAGGAAATTAAATACTTCTTAGGTATTGAGATGACTAGAATCATTAAGAGAGAATGTCCTCGATATCTTTTGTTTGAGGTTTGTGTACTCGATGACTGACATATGGTCTTGAATGGTCCCTTCATTGACGATTCAAGAGGTATTCCTTGATTTAGAGAGATACAAGTGAATGCTCGTGGTGGCCATTTTTTATGCTAGCTATAGACATTATGAATGCAGTTGAGATGCAAACCAAGTAGGATGTTTTTCTCTCTAGTATGGAGTTTGAGCATTGCACTGTGATATGCACTTTGTCTTATTGATTTCGGCACAAATAATTTCACATGAATAATGTTCATCATCTAGTAAAGTGGAAATGCTAACTGCTTGATAAACGATCCTACAAGACATCGATAAAGATTTTAAGAACATTTTCTATTTGTGATTTAGTTAGTGAAAATACACTTGCTACTTGTTGGGAATCTCTTTCAATATTAAGTAAAATTTTCATAACTTCAATAAATTAGCTTGATTTATTCTATAATTTGTATATTTGAAAATATTTTTGCACCATCTTAAGGATGCTTTTGCTGATGATGAAACTCTTGATTATTTTGAAGGTTGTTACTTGTGGAAATGTGCCTCTGGAGTCATCGTTCCAAAGGGTTCCTAGATGTGTTTATACATCCACAAGTTTATATGAATATCGAGGGTGGGATTCAAAAGCTGCCAATCCCACACATCGTCGGTTCACTTGGGGACTCCGGTCCATGGAGGTGAGTAAAAAAATGAAGAATTTTGAACTTATATGTGTAAAAAAGCTTTGATAGTATATTTTGGATAATCTTTTGTAAATATGTGCAGAGGCATGTTGTGGATTTCTATATATCTGATTTCCAAACTGGGTTGAGGGCGTTAGTTAAGACTGGTTATGGTGCGAGGGTTACTCCATATGTCGAGGAATCTGCTGTTATTGATATTGATCAGTCTAACAAAGACATGTCTCCACAATTCGTAAGATGGTTGGCTGAGAAAAACCTCTCAAGTGATGATCGTGTAATGCGACTCAAAGAAGGGTATGCAAGATAACATCTATGTTCCTTATACTTCAGTATATTGATATGTTTGTTGTGTCTCTTGGAGACCTTAAGAACAACACCCGAAACCCACATTGTGGCAGTACCCTGTAGATCTTTAGCAATGTAGATAGGAATCTGAGTTTTTTATTCTCCAACGGGTTAAAACAGATAATGTTTTAAAACATAGTTAAAAGAGAACGAGTCAATGGGTCAAAAGGGTGAAAGTCGCCCAAAGGCTTAGAACCTCGGAAATTATCTATCAATTATTAATTAAGCAAATGTGGTTTTCGTAATCTTATTTAGAACATTGATACTTTTAAGAAATTTAAAAAGATGTTGACAGATTGGCCCAACCCAATCCATCTGGGACCAATTAGAAGTTACTTGTTTTGACCCATTAAATCTTGAACATTGAAACCTGTTGATCTACGTGATCTTTATTTTCCACTAATTTTCTTTTTCATTGTATATTGTAACATAGGTACATTAAAGAGGGCAGCAGTGTGACCGTGATGGGAGTGGTCCAAAGAAATGATAATGTGTTGATGATTGTTCCTCCACCCGAACCAGTTCCAACTGGATGCCAGTGGAATAGATGCATGCTTCCTGCAAGCTTAGATGGCATCGTTTTGAGATGTGAAGACTCATCAAATCCAGATATCATTCCTGTGTAGCGTTTTGCTACTGGTTAAGTCAAAGCTTGAGCAAAAGATGGTAGGTGTATAGTCTTGTTTTTGTTACATCCCATGATCTTGTTTGGGATTGTTTTGCCAATGGTGTTGTGTGATTATGAAGCTTTTGGGGGAAACTTGATACTTGAAAAGGTTTCAATTTTTCTGTTTATTTTTTTTATTTTCTTTATTTTTTTAATTTTTTTATTGAGAAATGTATGATGAATTTGAGATTTATGGTATTATATGGGTCATTCATTCATGCCATTTTAATTCTTTGTGGGGGAGTATGTTCATAATATGTCTAATTCTAAAGTTTGTTAATCTTAGATTATAGTTAATCACTTAATCTTATCTTAACTGTAAGATGGCGTATTGAGTTATTGAATGAGCACCTTTGTCAAAGTAGATGCTAAATTCATGGTAATGCTAGATGTCCACTGATTAACCATAACTTCACGTCTTCACCTAGGTGTAGTTTGGTTGATGGGTATGGGGAACTAAAGAGAGAGACTCTGAGAGGGGGAAAAAAAAAAAATGCTTGTTTGGTTGTCACGATGGGTCTTGGGAATCAAGAATCAAATTTTGATTCTTTACATTCCTTATCTTTTTAAGTTGTATATGAAAAGGAGCATTTGTTTTTATTTTTGTAATTTTCCAATATAAGTAGACCCTATTTTCACAACTATCCCACATTCTTTTTTTATACATAATAAAATTGATATATAATTTTCTAAAATACGTTAATATTTATTTTATAATATATTTTCTCTCTCTTTAAATCTAAATGCAAATCCTAATCCAAATCCGAATCTGAATCCTAAACCCATCTACAAACCAAACGCACCCATAATGTATATATAGATAATGATAATAAGGGTGCGTTTGGTTTATGGGAATAAGAATAGGAATGAACGAATGAATTCCATTCCCAACAAATTATTTGATTGGTGGGCTTTATTTTGAGATATGGGTATGAAACCCATATTAGGCAAATCTCATACTCACCAAGCATGGTGGGTTTACAAATCCATAGTAATTCTTGTTAACAACTAAACGCCCTCTAATATTTTTTGGGGTTTTCTGCAAAGGAAGTTATAAAATTATATGTCAATTCTTAATTATTGTCTCATATTAATCAAAATACTAAAAGTGTATTTCATTTTAGTTTTTTTTTAACAATAAAAGTAACTTTTACATTTTAGAGTTTTGCACTTTCATATGTTGACACTGTCAAAATGTTATTTAATAATTTTGCAAGAATTACTTTTATTGCAAAAGAAACAAAAGCTAAATAATTTTCTTAATCATATTAAGTATAAACATCGAATACAACACAACTCGCTATCATCTACAAAAGAGAGAAATACAACTGAGATGTTAAAGTCAAACAATACTAGGGAGATCCCATAGTTTGAACACTTGATTGCTACACCACATCCTTTAACTTTTAAACTCGGAAGTTTACATTTCAATTCATCCATCAAAGAACATCTGCAGCCTTTCAATACAATGAGCAACTTCAAATTTCTTTGATATCACCTTTTCTTCGCATCCCCTCTTCGAATAACTCAAAGCCCGTTGCAGATTTAGGAATTAAGTTTGGGTGTTACACTTTCTCAGCTCGCTTTGCATCGTTGTTACCACCTCCACGTCAAGAAGTTGAAATCAAGATGTTAGAAGAACAAGAAAATTTAAGTAGCTCGTCAAAGCAAAGAAAGCTCCCTCCTCTAGTGGGTACTAGCAGTTCACACTATCGTTCATCAAGTGACAAAAAGATGAAAGGCATGCTCAAAGAATCGCAAAAAGAGAAAGAAATCAAGAGCACAGAAGAACAACCATATTCAAGCAACCCAACAAAGAATACAACCTCTCCTTCAGCGGGTACTAGCACTTTAAGGGGGTCGTCTAAGGTTATAATTCATTCATTCGGTGCTTATACGCACAACGATATTGACCCAAGGTCCACCACCCAGATCATGCCTCCTACGGACTCTAAATATAGGTAACAACTCAATTTACTATTTAATTCACAATGATGCATATAAGAAGCTAGAAATAAATTTTGGTTGCACTCAACCTAGATTATTTAGATTACTTGCATGATAAATATTTTGTAACAATTATTTTAGGTCAACATTTATCTTAATTGAATTTTGTAATAATTTCACGTATTGGCATACGTTCATGGTATTGCTGTAGCATATTTAGCATGGGCTTATCCATTTGAAGTTGCATTCTTAAAAACCTCTTGCCAGTTACTAACAAAAATATACATTGTCGACTTCATAGTTGATGTTTTCTTTTTGGTTGAATTGGTTTCAACATTTATTATTGGTTTCTTTGACCCGACAACTCAACTTCTTAGTTCTGATCCGAAAAGTATTGCCCTAAGGTACCTGACAACATGGTTCATCCTGGATGTGGCATCCACATTGCCATTTGAACAGGGGCGGTGCTGAGAACGACAAAAAAAAAATTAGGCCTGACACGAAAAGAAAAAAAGTGCCCCTATATTATAATATCCATAGATCATAATCAAGTACGAAAAGCCAAAAATACGAACAAAAATCATTCTTGCAACAAAAGTATTACTTCTACAAAATAAAATATATTTAAGTAAACCGTGCGTTTCTTCTCGCGTTTTTTGAGGCAAAGTCTTCGATCAACGATTCATAATTCATGTTCTCCAACATATCGCTCTCTATAGAAATCATTGCTAATCCATTCGGTCTATCTTGGGACATTGTAGATCTTAAGTATGACTTCAACAACTTGAGTTTTGAGAAGCTTCTTTCTGCTAATGCCACCGTCACTGGAATAGTTAACAATACTCTGTATGCAATCATTGCATTAGGAAATACACCACCGCCCTGCATTTGGAAATTAGATGTTACCAGAATAGTAAAAAATATATATATCGAAAATAGAATGCATTTGGAAATTAAAAATTCGACCTCCTTTAGATTTTGTAAAGCATCAATAGGGCTGATAATTCTACTCGGTAAAAATCTTTCAAACAACTTCAACTCTTGAAAAAGTTCATCGCCATCAATATCTGCTTTTCCTTCGTACTTCAGTGCATCTTCAAGAGCATGACAATGTGACTTAAGCAAACTTTCTTCAAGTTGCCTCAACCTTTTAGGAAACAAAAACCCAAATAGTTTTTCATATTGTTGGTATTGTTCAAATCTTCGTTCAATAGAAGCAAGTGCTTGATCAACAATATATAAAAAGTAGTTAACTTTAAAATCTTCCTCGGGTGAAAATAAAACTTCTGGCTCAGTTGAAGTATCATCAAATTGTTTTTTCTTACGAATAATACGCCTTTGAGGGAATACCGGATCAACACCCATTTTACTTGCAACTATTTTAGCTTCATCGATCGCCTTAGCCAACCCCACTTCTCTATATTCCTTGAAGAACTCAATTAACTTGTTGATTTCTTGAATAGCAACATCAAGAACCATATCTTCTGATTGTAACTTTTTGCTCAACACATTCACCGTTGATAATACTTCATACCAAATCATTAGTGCTACCAAAAACTCAAAATCACTAACCATTTTTTACTTTTTTATTTTTTGGATTAAATGATTAATAGGGTTTATTTTTAGTACCCCTTAGTGGGTTAGGCCTAGTACATATAATGGGTATAAAAATTTTTAGTGCCCCTTAGTGAGTTGGGCCCGGCTCGGTTGCTGATGCTGCTCCGGCCCAAAACCGCCCCTGCATTTGAATTCTTTTCCTACTTCCTTACTCGCAAACACAGTAAGGTTCTCCTTTTTGCTGTCTTGAGCTTGCTTCAATTTGATACATGTCACATGAATGTCACGTGTTATGCTTAACATATTTTGGTGGGAAAAACAGTTGAACACTTTCTACAGTTATAATAAAATATTTTCTCACTTCATTTCATTCATTACTAGCTTAGAAGACCCGTTAACACCGGGTAATTTTTTAAAGAAATAGAGAAATGAGATGATAAGAAAAGTAATAACGTAAATTTGTTCCATTTAAAATATGAAACAAAAAATGAGACAATGTGTCCATTATAAGATAAGAAATTGCTTATGTTACAATTACACTAACAAACGTCCAAGCTTGGGGTCTCCAAAATTTATTGTGTTGAGTAGCAAAAGATGTGTGTGAGTGCCCATCGATTTACAACCATAGCGTTGGCGAATCTAAAATAGATCGACTCGAATATAAAATGATGTGTTTGAGCGCCTGTCGATTCAAAACCCAATCTTTAGGTCCATTTATAAGCTGTTCCTTTATCTTTAGGTCAACCTCGATTATAAGCACTCCAAACAGCTCGTATAAGTAATTTAAATAAGCACTCCAAAATGGCCCTATAGGAAGTTTAGATAAGGAGTCGAGACAACCCCTATAGGCTATAAGTATTTTAAATAAGCACTCCAAAACAACCCTTTAAGTAGTTTAAATAAGCTCTCCAAACAACCCATATATCTTATTAAGAAAACTTTTAAAAAGCGGCCCATTTTAGAAAATTGGTACTTACTTTAGCTTGGGTATCTATTATCTACTCGATAACCCATTTCATTAAAATACAACCTTGTTAGTTTTTAATATAAGCACTCCGAACAGTCCCATAAGTAGTTTAAATAAGCACTCAAAGATTTAACTTTGGATCATGTTAATAAAAATCTCATTTGCACACACATATGAATTTAAAGTTTTCATAAAACAAATTATGAAAAACACTTCAATTAACTTTTGATCATGTTAACAAAAATTTAACTTTGGATCATGTTAATAAAAATTTAACTTTGGATTAGAAGCTGAGAAGAGCATTTATAGGATATGCATTAGAATTTGTTGCAAAAATCAGAACCTACATGATTTGCATTTTCATATGCATCCTCTGAGCCAAACAAATACGGAGTACAATACTACTCTTCAGTATGTTTTTAAACTACAAACCTTTTATACCATTTTGTAATCATTACAATAACTTAATACTTTGCATGCATTCCGCAAGGTACATTAATTTTGTCAATTCAGAAGCTACAATCCGCAAGTTACATTTATTTTACACAGTTTAGTAATCAGTACCGACTACCGATAATCCTGACTATATTTTAATGTAGCTCCACTTCCACAAGTTTGTCCAATCGTTACAGTATCAAAGCAGCAGAAATAGAACTCCTTCAACCTCCACTATCATATTACTCTTTCTTAGGAATATAACTCACAGTGTTGGCTTATTCCACTCTCGCGATCAAAAATAGTACTGCAAATATGAATATATATACAGAAGATACATGCACATTTCTGATAAAATATCTCTTACAAAGCTCTTTTAGAGCAGCCATGGCACTCATTTGACCTCTGTCTACCAATGCCTTCTTTGATAAGTTATCAACTTGACCTGTTTCACCCTTTTCATACTATTACAACAATTCAATCACCTAAACATTGTGTAATAAATTCTATCATAAAGGGAATTTTGGACGGTATAACAAAAAACTTCCATTATAACAATAAATGCAATCACCCAACAACAAACGAATTTGTCAAATGGGTTCCTATCATAGCGCCGGGAATGTAGGGGTTGTATGGGTTATAAGGAGACTGTGCGCTATCTGTATAATACACATGCGCCACAGTACAGTTTAGTACATATTATAAGTACCGAAACATTAACAAATGCTATAAAAAAAGTTACAAAGTTTATATGCTTACTGTTGAATAACTTCATTAATAAAATCATAAATTCTTACTATTGATCCTACATAAGTTATGTCTAGATTTTCGTGAAGACATAACTTTGGTTGTATATTACATCTAAAACGCATATTCAAGCGCAGATGCATATAAAAAGATGGGTTCATGTGTAGACTTAATTCATTGTTACATGAAAATCTTAATTCATTTAAAATATTGCACGCCAATCGGGTGGGCCATTTTCACCCTCAACCCTTATAAGGAGTTTCAATAATAAATCATAAAAAAACCCATAAAATTAGTTGTATTATTAAGAAACCCAAAAACCCCTATGTAAGCACTTTCATAACCCCTAAAATTATTATCCAATAAGCAATCCCAAATAGCCCATATAATATTTCATTTATACGTAAAAAAACTCATTTTGACAGTAATCAAGCATATAGACAAACAAGATAGATAGTTGAGGTATTTGATCCTTTCGAGGGTGTGAAACTCTTTGCGGATAGCAATGTTGTTCGACTTAGATGCACCTACCTAACCATTTTGTACCCATCCTCACCTCATGGATACGACTATAATTAAAGAAAATGATTAACCTGTATTCATTTTTACATATAACAAACGACTTACAACTGTAACTACGTATAACATTCTCTTTAAATTCAAAACTTCCCAATAATTCAGGAAAAAAATTATACCAGATTACCTTTTTAACGAAATCCAATCCTTGAATACCGGGATCCCAATTTTTTTGTTTCAACATAAGGTTTTCAAAAAACTCCAATCTGCATATTAGGAGCGGAAAAATTAAAACCTCAATGGCTCACGTCGTCAATATGCTGAAAATGTACAGGGTTTGGAAACCTTAATGGCACATGCCTATAAGTTGTCATTTCAGCTACCAAAAGAACTTGACTACTGTACATTCGAACTCAATCATTTGCGTATACAATGATCCCATAAATGACAATCTGAACAAATAAACATGGGATTTCTATCACAACCTACATAACACACAACAAATTAGTAACTAAAAATGGGTCAAATGGTGAACAAATATCTTTAAAAATTAAATGTTATACCTGTCCAAAAGCATATGGTAAAGCTGAATACATCCCAGCTGCTCTTTCTCTATAAAAGATTGTTCGTTGAATTGGAATGACTGGTTGCACTGGTTATTTTTCTTTTGAAGGGTAAGAAAGGCACCACATATTTTTCTGTAGTGAAGGGATATATTGCAGCAAAATCAAGGTAAGAAAAGTACCACGTATATTTTTCTTTTGAGCTCCGAAGAAAGACTTTCAATCGCAACTAAAGTAAACTTGTGTTAGTCTTATAAGAGTACATGTGATCTTCACACTCCAAAGATAAAGGTCCACTGCCAAAAAAGAATGCAACACAACTAAAGTAAACATGTGCATAACTAATGGCTAAAAAGGATCATATTAAGCATAATTACTGTTGTATTTTATAATGTATCATATTCAACCAACCTGAACAACCCATATTTGTACTTCTACGAATAAATAACATATTTGCACTCCAAAGGTCTTGTACCTTTACAGTATTGCAACTTCCATCAGCAGTTGTGCAAGGGCAGTTGTCCTGTGAAGTTAATTTTTCTTCATGAAATCGAATGCGAGGTCCATTAGCCCACCATTACATCCATAGTTAATTAACAATGTGCATGTAGTTAATGAAAGAAATGAACTTATCATTTGGCCTTTTCTTGATATGCACAATAAGTTCCTTCTCTGATGTCTCTGCAAACCTTGTCTTTCTCTTTCTAAATTTCACTAATAGATTTATTGATTACTCTCTTGTTCTTGATTTAAGTTTTGGGTGTTCAAAAATATACATACTCGGATATCCGAAATTTTGATCATCAAAATTTATTAAAAAGTTGGGTTTTATGAAATGTCAGTTTTGAAACTCATATAAAAGTTTTCCAAAAATTATAGATATGAGGATATTCGGATATAAAACTATTATCCGAAATTTCGGATATCCGAATTCAAAAAAGTTTAACTAAAATAATAGTTCTAACATAATACCATCATCGCAAATTTACCTCTTTGACAAATCTTTATCTTTTATGATAATTTTGTCTAAATTCATGGGGTAACTGTTTATGAAACTGATTTCAAACATATAGAGAAGATGTCCCTCGAATGAAAACCCGAAAACTGAACCGCAAAATACCTAAAACAATAAAAATACCAAACCGAACTTTTGGAGCAGGGTTTGGTTTTAAAAAACTTAAAACCGAACTTTTAGTTTGGATGGTTTTAGCCAACCCCCCCTCCCCCCTTTAACAGCCGCACACTTACCCAAATTTTTATAATACGAGACATTAATTAGGAATTTCATATACCTGGATACCTTATTTTGTAGAAAAAACCAATGTATTAAAATTCGGGTAACGAATCGACCCGGTCGGTCATTGGGCCGCCGGTTCAACCGATCGACTGTTGGATCAACCTAGTTCTCCCTTTATGTAGATTGCAATATCTCAGCCACCAAACACCTAATAAAATCTTTAATATTTAGTATCAAACATATATAAAACCTAAAAATTTAATACCAAACACATAATAGATTTATAAAACAAATACTATACAAATCAAACGCATACAATTCAATGAGATACAAGTTTTAAACTTAAAACAACATTATCCATCACCGCAATCAATCCAAACATGTCATATATATTTTCAAAAATAAAATTACAAAATATCAAACACGGCCGACTTTGATGAATTAGGTTGACTTGGTTGACATGAAACTCGGCGGGTAAAACTCGGTTTTCAAGCTTCGAAGAGCCAATTCATTTTTGCGCTTTTTTGGCAAAAAACGGTTCAACCGGCCGGGCATAACCAGAGCAAAATACTAAGAAAAACACTACTCTGTATTATTAGAGCAAAACAGTTTTATAGCTGACTATAATATGGGTGTGTTTTACGTTTATTAGCATTTAAGAATGATAAACGGTAAGGTTGCGTTTAGTTGGGGGAAAACACCCTTGTTTTTTACAAAATATTTTATGGAAAACAAGGAAAACAGAGATCGCGTTCAAATAAGCGTTTTCAAACAAAATGTTTTGCAAAACACAGAATCCCCTATTTCCTAACTTAACAAGAAAAATTACAAAACAAATTTTATTTGTTTTCCTTATTTTCTTTTCTAACCCACAACCCTCCCTCCCTCCTTTTCTTCTAAATAGAAAATGGAAAGATGAACTAAACGCATTTTCTACATTTTCAAGTGTTTTGTGGAGATAAATTTACCTTCCAAATTTTTACAAAACTAGAGATGGAAAATAAGAGAATTTTTTCTCCAACTAAACACACCCTAAATGTTAGTGATTTTTAGTTTTAGTTTGGCAAGCACCAAATAGCTTTATATATATATCTTTTTAATCAGAAAACTCATTTTTATTTTTCAACACGCTATGAAGTAACATTTATGAGCTATTTTATGCATTTTATTACACCAGCAACTAATTAATCAAAAGTTATTACTAGTATAAAAAAAAACAGCTACTGCGTGGTAAATGCTACTCTTAACAGTTAACAAGCGAGCCATAAGTGGGAGTAGTACCGGGTGGGTGACCACCCGGGAAGTCCTCACTTGTGGTCCACTTGCGGATCATATTGTTCCGGAGATATGATGCAATGAAGAGGAGAGCCCTTAGACCTAGCCGCTGGGGTTCGAATCTGAGCATTAGCGGGGTTTTAATCCGACCGTTACTCCAGCAAGGAATCTTGTGTGGAGGCGGTACGGTTTCCTCGCGAATCCGTTGATCCTCGCTTGCGCCAGCGTGGGCNAAAAAAGCCCTAATACACACAGTCAAACACACACACTACACACACACACAAATGACTACCGAACCCACCACCGAGCACACGGAGGAGTCACCGAAGAAATGGCCAGGGTGGCCAGGAGACTGTGTATTCAGACTTATAGTCCCAGTACTTAAAGTAGGTAGTATCATTGGTCGCAAAGGCGAATTGATTAAGAAGATTTGCGAGGATACAAAAGCTCGTGTTCGTGTTCTCGATGGCCCTGTTTCTAATCCTGACCGCATTGTAAGATTTGCGAGGTTTTAAGTACTTTTAGTAATTGAATTGGTTAAAAACTGTTTTTTATTGTTGTTGTTGTTAGGTGGATTAGTATAAGTAGATTGTTGTTTTATGGGGTGTTTTTTTAAGCTCATATACGCGCTTACGACCTTATTTGATTCGGCTTATGTTACATAAGCCTCAGATTTCTAGCTTATTTTGAGACTTGTGGGCTTATATAATAACATTGTTATGATATAAAAAGCTTATATATAAGTCGAATAAGGTCGTGAGCCTGTATATGAGCTTAAACAAACACCCCCTTATCACACTAGGGCTTAGCTATTAACATAAAGGTAAATACTAAATAGCGTGGTTTTTAGGTGAGTTAATGATGTAGGGTGTACATTGCATAAAACGGAACATTAGTACAAGTAGATTGTTGTTTTATGATATTAGCACTTGGATTATAATCTAGAGGTGAATAGCGTGGTTTTTAGGTGAATTGATGACTTCGGGTGTGCGATAGACGTGCATTGTGTAAAATGGGACATTAGTACAAGTAGATTGTTGTTTTATGGCATTAGCGCTTGGATTATAATCTAGAGGTGTATAGCGTGGTTTTTAGGAAAATTGATGATGTGGGGTGTACTGAGAGAATTGTATTCCGTAAAATGGGACATTTTTTGGGTAAAGGGTTTATACCCTGGTAAATATATAAACACCAAATGAAGTGCAGGCAATATGGCAAAAACGCCATATTGACTATTACAAACAAACGCACTAACCGTGCTTCCAACTAAAACAAATGAAAACTCAACTAAAACCTAGCTATAACAATGAAATAGGAATCAAAAAATGGGACATTAGTACAAGTAGATTGTTGTTAGGTGAAAATAATGAGTGCACAATACTAACATATAGGTAAATAGCATGGTTATTAGGTGAAAATAATGAGTGCACGATAATAATACATTGCATAAACTAACGGATTAGGTTGTCTGTTTAGGTTACCCAGGAGGGTGAGTCTTTGAATTAGATTTACGCGGCCTAACTCCCTTTCCTTAGCCAACCCAAGATGTGTACCTAGTGAGGTTCGAAGGTGAGACCTCTTGTTAGGACATTAGGGTGGCCTGACCAGTGACCACTAGCCCACCTTGGTGGTTGATTCATAATAGTACATTGCATAGAGCGGAATTATTGTAAAAGTAGATTCTTATTATATGACATTAACTGTAAGTTTAAAAGAGAGTTAGAGGTATATAGAATGTAATCAAAACACAATGGATTAGAGTTTATGTTAGTTTTTTACGATGCGATAGGTATTTGGGTTAGAGGTATATAGAACGTCATTTTATGTTAGTTATGTTAGAGGTATATAGAATGTAAATAAAACACAAGTGATTTCAGTGGTGAATCATAACTTTATGACTGTAATTCTGTGGATATGGTATTGGAATTGGGATAGCACCCAACTTGATTTATAGTTTAAAATTAGTAACGAACACTAATTTCAGTTTCTACAAAACCTTTAGCGCATGTGAAAACCGTCTCATAGCTTTGGTTATGCAACTCCTTATGTTTTTTGGTGTCGGACTTATAATAACATTTAAGGTTTAATTCTGCATTCTATCATGATACAGAGGGTTTTGGCATCTAGTCCTATTGTAGTTTTTGTTTCCGTTTTTTAAGTGTGCTCTTGACTCAGGTCTTCTAATTCTCTACTTGTTTAGGTTTTAATATCTGGCAAGGAAGAAACGGAGGCACCCTTGTCACCTGCTATGGATGCTGCGATAAAAGTTTTCAAACGCGTTAATGGATTTCCTGAGGATGAGGCTGCTGGTTTAGCATCTGTCCCATTTTGCTCAATTCGACTCTTGGTACCATCAATGCAAGCCATAACTCTAATTGGGAAGCAAGGATCTATAATCAAGGCAATACAGGAGACCACTGGTTGTGCCATTCGTGTGCTCTCTGCTGGTACAAATTCTATTGTAAATTTAATAGCTATTGTTATTCACATATGCATTATATCATATAGGATATTGGTATTCTACGTCGTCAATTTCTCATTGGGTCTTTTTGATATTGTTGTTCTCTGACAGAAATTAGTGATCATTGAGAATAGTCAAATTTAATGGAACTTTCGTAAGTAGGACCAATTCCAGCCAACTTCGACAGAAAATTAATGAACACAAAATGGATATTTTCTATGTTGACTCTTTGATTTGAGATTTTTTTTTGTTTTTTGTTTTTTGTTTTTTGTTTTTTTTTTTTTTTTTTTTTTTTTTTTTTTTTTTTTTTTTTTTTTTTTTTTTTTTTTTTTTTTTTTTTTTTTTTTTTTTTTTTTTTTTTTTTTTTTTTTTTTTTTTTTTTTTTTTTTTTTTTTTTTTTTTTTTTTTTTTTTTTTTTTTTTTTTTTTTTTTTTTTTTTTTTTTTTTTTTTTTTTTTTTTTTTTTTTTTTTTTTTTNTTATTTTTATTATTTTTTTTTTTTATTTTTTTTTCCCCCGATACCTATAATTCTTTTGGCGTATTCTCAGTCTTACCCTTTTTTCATCAAAGTTTCATTCCCGTTCTTTGTGAGCCAGTTATAAACACTTCTAATCTACAATCCACTTTTTTTCAGAGGGTGTAATCAAATTATATGCAAGCGCAGAAGATAAAATTGTGGATTTACAAGGAGAACCTGCGATTGTTCTGAAAGGTTTAGAAGCAGTGTTAGGACACCTGAGGAAGTTTTTGGTCGATCATAGTGTTCTTCCCCTATATGAAACTACTGTAAGTTATTCTCATTTAGTGGCTAATAGGATCACCATATCACACGTGCCAATGTCTCAGTGATTAATATATAAGCTGTTTTATGCAGCAAAATGCCAGAATTGCACAAGAAAATCAAGTGGAGCCATGGGCTGAAAGATCGATAATGAATGGTGGTTCACATGCTCAGGTTGGTAGTGATTATCCTCTTTCACAGAAAAGAGAATCACTGCTTCTTGACCGTTTGCTCCAACGTGAGTCACGGGTTTCTTCATCTGGACTTTCGCTTTATGGACGTGATCATGAGTTACCCGCAACACGTTCTTCTGCGCTTGGTATTGATAGCAGCACTTTTGTAACTCAGGTCAGTACCCTAATAGCTACGTATTGTAACTCTTTAAATTTTAAAGGTGGCAAAATGGGTACATCTGGCAGGTTAATGGGTTTGGGTCAAAATGATTATATTTTAGCACGAGTAGAAATAGGTCTCGTGTAGGGTTAGTAATTATGGACTAATAGTAGAATTTATTGTAAAAATGTATCTAATTGTTGTCACTGTATGAAATTTTACATTATTGTTATTATAAATAGGTTGTTCAAACAATGCAAATACCAGTAGTTTATGCTGAAGATATCATTGGTGTTGGGGGAACGAATATTCAATATATTCGTCGCACAAGTGGTGCTATTCTTACCGTTCAAGAGAGCCAAGGTTTACCAGATGAAATGACTATTGAATTAAAAGGGAGCTCGTTACAGGTTCAGACTGCGGAACAACTTATTCAGGCAAGCAGCTTTATTTTTCCCTTGCCCTTTCCCCCACTGGTTTTCCTTTTTGTTTTATACGAGCTGAATCGCATGTGTGTATATGTACATTAAAACAAAATATTTGATATTCTAAATTTCTAATTACAAAAATGAAGATTTTTAGTATTAGATCAGAAAATCCTGACCTTTAATAACACCTTGGTTTAAACTTAATCTGCTTGTGTTTGAAATCCCCAAGAGGCCAAGAACCTTAAAAAATTTCCTTACTTCTTTTTAGTGAGTTCTAACATAATGTCAAATTCATCTGGACTTTGGAGTTGGTTAGTGAATATTATTGATTGTTATGAAATCAACATGTTTATAAAATTGGGTGCCTATAAAGGTTAGTTGCTAACCTAGGTACAAATTAAGTGCAATTAAGCGTCTACACGTTATTATTGGTATTTATGCAAGTAAAGCCGTTCATTTGCAACAGAAGCTAAATATAATTACTTTTAGATTGTGTAAAAATATGAGAATTAAAATCTTGCTATTATGCTATTTTGCTACAACTATTTCACTAAATGACCAGTTTTAGGGCAACTAACAAGTTTTTACTCATAAATAATTACTCCCATAGTTGAGAAAATACGACTGATGAGCACCTTAAGAAAAAGCCATGTATCCTGATTTACCTTTACGAGACATTTAGCTCAACAGTTAGATCACTAGATGTCCTATGCAGTCAAAGTAATGAGAACATTTAACTGCTAGGGTAGCCCTTAGTGGATGGTTTTTTCTATAAAAACGTTTTCACCTTTTGGATCATTATGCTTGTTTTATTTATTATTATTATTATTATTATTATTATTATTATTATTATTTTTTATTTATATATATATTTTTTTAAATTATTTCAAAGTGACTGTCAAGTGTGAATATCACTTTGGACAAATTTGTGGAAATGCAAAAAGATCATTTTACAAATTTATTCAAGATTGTCTATTATTGCGATGAAAGTCAAAATATAATTAAAAAGTAAGAGGTAGTGAAATGGGTGGGTTGTGTAACATGTTGAAACGGATAATTTTTGTATGTGTTGAATTGACCCAAGACCTTTTTTTTTCCTTCCCTAAATTCTTCTATTTATTATATTCGGTTATTGTAAAATGATTATAAAGGGAGGACGAATCACTGATAGTATGTTATGTTAACTTACTCAGGAATGCGTAGACAACCACAAAGATTCCATTCGAAGTGGTTATGGCAACATGGAGTCAGGTCTAAGATCTTCTTACTCTGGGTTAAGAGATTCTTTTTCTTTCCAACAGCCGTATGATGGGTATGGAATGTCTGGTTTAGGCGATTACAGTAGTTACAGAATGTGAAATGTATCAATCTAAAAGCTTTCTTTCTTTTATCATTTTCCATGAAAGAAAAGTTTGTTACTATCGCCTCTTGTGCATTCACATTCTATTGAATGCTTTATGAACATGTAATTAGGTTGTGTGTTTGCTTGTTCAATCAGGAATACTAACGGTTTTGCTTTTGAACTTGGTATTGTTTGTGCACAATTTGCAGGAAAGTTATCTAACAATGTTTACAATTGTCATTTGTATCTTTTTTGAATTTTTTGTGACATATAATTAGGTTGGACTTATGCTTATCTGATTAATATTACCAACCGATTTTGTTTGCAGTATAGCATATTTGCTATTATTTTGAGTGAAAAGTAAAAAGTATCGCAAAGAAGGTATAAAATCTCACATTTCCTGTTATTGAGTTGTTTTTGGACAAAATATATTTTGAAAAACAAATATAGTTGTCACTTTTCCAGAAAAAAAGAAGTTAGAAGAAGCATTCAAAGCACTCCAATACATTTTAAAAAGAAAAAGTTCAACCATCTTGATGATCTGGTATCTTATTTAAGCAAAAATTAGTAGAGTAGTATTTTGAACTTGCTTCTCAGAAAATGCAAAACTATAAATACATTATTTCTTTTCTAGTTTTTTTTTAGTTTTTCTCAACTAGAAGACTTTCATAGTTTTCTTTCTTTATCTTTCTTTGAATGGGAAGTTTTTAAAGTACTTATATACTGAATGATGAGCATTATTTGCTCATTAAATGATCCTAGTTATCAAAGATCATTAAAATTCTGGTCATAACAATGAGTTAGCACCTAGTACCTTGGAGTCTAATCTGGTATGACTGTACCTTAGTAGTTCAGATGGTTCACTAATTGGCCTGGGGGGATTAGTAGCTATTTTGAATGAAAAGGAGGTCTAGGCTGGATATAAGATGTACCATAATGTAGGGCTGCTCATTGTGAAGGGTATATGGCCTAGGAGGGGAGTGTAAGTAGTATGGAATTGAGAGTGGCGAAAGATGACACTTCATGGTCCATGCTTTACATTCCCACAGGAGGATAGGTTGGTCATCATTGAGGGTGAGTGTTTTCAAGTAATTGAAGCCTTTCATAGAGAAGGAAATGTAGATTGCTTGGAAGAGCCCCTCAATGGATGGGTTATGGGTGCCTAGTGATGCCCTTTTTCTCCTTGTATTAGCTACTGTGGTGGCAGGTTGAGTGGTTCTTATGGGGAGAAGAAGGGAAATGTAGCTAGATGGTTCATGGTGCATTCTATAAAAGGTAAATTGAGGTAGTAAATGTGTTGGAAGAAAGCTTGGAGCACTGGAAGAAATGGTCAGGTGGCCATCTCTGTTTCTAGTTATGTATTAGCTTTCTTGTGTTTTCTGTTCTTTTGGGCATGTCCAAAAAGCAGTATTATATCTTATAACCTTGTACAATTGGTTGGAGATTAATATAAATTTACCTTTAGCACCAAAAAAAAGTTTTTAAAGTACTTTTCGAAAAATAAGGTTGCATTTAGTTGCAGAAATATAAGGAACTTTTAAATAGAAACAAGAGAAAAATTTTCAAAAATGAAACAAAATAAAGAACGTATTTACATACATTATTTTTCAGAGAAGCTTTTAAAGATAGAAAAGTTCCTTTTCTAATATAGAAAAAATTCATTTAGTGACTAATAACTTTTGGCATCGTGAGGGACAAATTGCAGCTAATCATTTTATAAAAGAAAAAAAAAAGGAATTAATTGATATTTTTAATTAAAACCCCTTTTCGCCCCTTTTTCCTAAAATGACATATCTCAAGAATCGTAAATCGTTAACCTACACATATCTCAAGAATCGTAAATTACACTTTCATATAATTTCGTTAAACTTTTTTTTTGTTTGTTTTTGTATACATTATTTTGTTTGATATATATCACATTATATTATATCAATTTGTAAGTTTGAACATTCAAAATATTGTCGTAAAATGGGCATAAGCATTCGTGTAAAAGTACAAATAATTCATCGTTTTAAGCAATGTTAACAAAATTTGTGAAACACTGTATTTCGAGAGAAATTGATGTGCGTGTTTATCAACACCTAATAAGAAGATAAATAATAATATCTAATTACCAAAGTAAAGATGTTATGTCTCTAGCTAGGACGATTGTATGTTACTTTTAAATGAAATTGTTTCAAGTTTTCTACTTTCCTATCCCACATGGACCAAGGAAAAAATATGTTGCTTCTTTATATACACCTAGGCTGTAAACGAACCGGACGAACACGAACGGAGCCCTGTTCATGTTCGTTCATTTAATTTTAACCAGATAAATAAACGGACACGGACGCTTAAACAGACGAATTTTCTTGTTCATGTTCGTTTATTAAGAAAATGAGTTGTTCATGTTCGTTCATTAAGACACTAAACGAATGTTAAACGAACATAAACGATCGAACATAAATGAAAATAGACAAACAAACATAAACTTTATTGAATTCTGCACAATATATTGTTTTATAAGTGTTGTTTTATTTAAATAAGCCAATTTTAAAATTATAAAATTAAAATATATGATAAACGAACATAAAAAGATAAATGAACATAAACGAACGCATAATCGGACGTTCACGAACATAAATGAATGGACACGACTTTTGTTCATGTTCGTTCATTTAATTAAACGAACGTAAAATATTGTTGATGTTCGTTCATTTAATAAATAAACGAACATAAACGAACTTTTTACCGAACGGTTCATGAAATGTTCACTGAACGTTCAGTTCATTTACAGCCCTATATACACCGGTGTGGATGCTTTGTATAAATAAGTACTAGTATTAGTGTATTGTTGTTCGCCTATCATGTTGGACAATGTATATAACCATCATATTCATTGATTAATAAGAAGGCCAGTAATTCGTACATGTCCTTATTCTTTTTACTATTGGTCATTTTAGATTTTATAATTTTTCATTTAAAAAAAAGTAAAATATCTTCGAACGGAAAATTATTAAGCAACAAAAATTACACCATCGTGACAATAATCTTTTTTATCTTTCAGTAGACACACACTTCAATATATACTTCCGACGAATTTTTTTTCGAATTTTATTTTAGTATTAAAATTTGCGTTTGAAAAAAATCACATATGATTTGTTATGTTAGAAATCATGTATGATTTCACAAATCACGTGTGATTTCATAAAATCACACATGATATTAAAATAACAAATGATATGTGATTTTTCAGATGCAAATTTCAACGCTACAAAAAAAAAAAANAAAAAAAAAAATTGTCGAAAGTATATAGAAGTGTCCCTCTATAGAAGAAGATGATTTAATTCTCCTCCTGATTGTGTGATACTTTTTTGCGTAACAATTGACGGTTTTTGAGATATTTAATTTTTTATATCACATTTTCACGTGTTGTCCTTAAGTCTTCTCCAACATACTTATGCCACTTGTAGGTCTTTATACTCTGATATTTACTTGTTAAAAAAATACATGCGTATCAAACTAATCTGATATCACTAATCTGTAAGTTTTAGCATTCAAAATGTTATCATAAAATGAACATAAGTATTTGTGTAAAGTCAAATAATTCATCGTTTTTGGCATCGTTAACAAAATTTGTGAAACACTGTATTTCGAGAGAAATTGATGTGCGTGTGATAGAGTACACCTATCCGACTCCACTTGCCTTGTTACTAGATTAGCATATTTGGGATTGACATAAATTTTATCAAAACCTAATAAGAAGATAAATAATATCCAATTACCAAAGTAAAGATGTTACGGTCTCTCTAGCTAGCAGGTAGAACTATCTGAGTTTTCTACTTTCGTATCCCACATGGACCAAAGAAAAAAATATATTGTTTCTCTATATACACCGGTGTGGTGGTTTCAACAAATAAGTATTGGTATAATGTTGTTGGCCTATCATGTTAGACAATGAATACCAACATATTCAACATTCCTTCTTTAACATGGAATGGTCAATAATTCATACATGTCCTTATTCTTTTTACTGTTTCTCATTTTTGATTTTTTGATTTTTCATTTTAGAGCTTAATACGCATGTATTTTTAACAAGTAAATGAATAAGCATTACTCCCCCCGTCCCATATTAAGTGTCGAGTTTCAAAATGCACAAAGTTTTAGAAAATTTCATTAACTACACTCTCGACCAATCAAATATTATTTTTACCCACTAAAGTCTCATCTCATTAGTTGGAATACAATATTGACACTTAATTTGGGACATCCCAAAATTCCATTGTAGACACTTAATATAGGACGGAGCCACGGAGAGAGTAGTATTATGTTGTTGGAGAGTTGATTTCAATATAAACCCCTTATTGTCTAAAGACATGCTAAATAAATTTTGGTCACTTATTTTTTTCATTAAAATAATATAAAAAAGAAGTCATATTCCACGTTTTTTGAAAAATAAAATATCTCATAAACGGAAAATCCTTAAGCAACAAAAATTACATCATCGCGACGAGAATGTTTTTTATCTTTCAGTAGACACACACTTCAATATATACTTTCGACGATTTTTTTTTCAAGTTTAATTTTAGTGTTAAAATTTGCGTCTGAAAAAAGCACATATAATTTGTTATGTTAGAAATCATGTGTGATTTCACAAATCACGTGTGATTTTATAAAAGCACATGTGATATTAAAATAACAACTAACATGTGTTTTTTCATATGCAAATTTCAACACTCAAAAAAAAAAGAAAAAAAAAAAAAACAGTCGAAATATATAGAGTGCCTTGTATATAGATGATTTATTCTCGCCTGATTGCATGACTTTTCGCGTAGACAATAGCGGTCTTTTGTGGAGATATTTTTTTTTCTTCACATTCACGTTGTTGTTCTTAAGCTTCCCACGCATTTATACCCTTTGTAGGTCTTTATACTATGCTTTCTCTTATGTCTTTCCGTCATATTGTCTTTGAACTTATCTGCTGTTTTTACTTTCTTTTTGAAGTAGTTCTTTCTTGTTTCTTTGACTTGAGCTTAATGCGGAATATCCAGAGTATGAAATATGTGGTGAAGATGTTGGTTGTTGACGGTTGGTGGGTGGATCATGAGCGGGCTTCAGTCATCGGTACTGTCACAAAAGATAGATATTAAATGATGTGGCCAATCGACATCCTCGGTGGCCTTTCTTAAGATTGTTCTACGTATGATTGTTTTGAATGAAGCGTCTTGTTCGTTTTACTCTTAAGCTGGTAGAATTAACTCGGATCCGTTAGCGAGCCGTGTTGGGTCAAGTCAGTACCCATCTCGTTAAACTTAGATTTTGAACCATTATGAGCGAAGGTTGTATACCGTGAAATAATCAAGTCACTGAGTGAAGCGTTACTAGTGAGTGTCGTTCAGGATTTTAGAACAAGGGGCCAATGAAGAAGGTTTTCCTTCAGTGAGGCGGACTCCCAGTGAGTTGGATCTAAGCCAGATAGGAGAGTGATGGGATTCAGTGAGTGATGCAATAGCTCACTGAATCCCTAGTCTCTCACCCTGAGACTGAGACATTGCTCGAGACTGGAATAGGTGGGATTGGAGGGAAGTTTGAACTTTCCAATCCAGTATTTTATGCCACTTTATAAGTAAACTTTCCTTATTCTGGCATACATCAACCTCATACTGAAAAGGTGAGATCTGTCTTCTACAGCCAATATGGGTTGCACTTCACGTGAAGCAGATCTTCTAAAGATTTCGCTTTGGAAGTTCTTTAATCCATTGGACAATTGTATGTATACATATTGTGTTCATAGGATCATAGAAGGAGGAACAAAAGGTTAAGTTTTGTGGGCAATTAATGGCTTCGACTTCACAAACCGCTTTTTTCCTTCAAAGAAATGACTTGTACTCGAGCTAGCGGGGGAATGACCTTATTGGTCTTAGGCTTACGCTTAGGTTTAGTGAGGGAGAAGCCACCATACTTGTCATTTCAATCCAAGTGCTTATTCCGCAAACACTTGGGTTAATTCTTTGATATTTCTAATAAATAACGTTGAAAATTACTGTCTCATTTAACTTTAGTTTTACTTCAAATATTTTCAAGTTTTCACATCTCTTGCATGGTGCACGCTTAGACTTTCTCTTTAGTTAGTTTATCTGTGTCACGGGACCGACAAGTGTATCAGGAGCCTCAGGTTGTAAACTTTCTAAAACTGAGTGCTCAAAGTTTTTTTAAACCGATCCCTAGCCCATGTTGTGCTGAGAATGATGTACCCCACTGGTCTACCAAAAAAGGGGAGGACGCGTCATGTACTGCTCGCCCGCTAGGGTTGGAAATTCAATTAAGTGGCAAGCGCTGCTTTGCTACTTTAACAGGGATGGAACCTTTTTATCACACTGATTAATGAGGGTCCATACTGTACCTTAAACGCCCTGGCCTGACAAACCGGGAAGGTCAATGGCTTGATGAAAGGAGGGTGTGTCAATTCAAGACCAAGCTGAAGCTCATGTACTTATCTTGTTCCTGAGATATAATGGATCCCGTCTTTAAGCTGTCCACGGCTAAGCAGACATGGAATTGATTGTTTCAG
>LBNU01011351.1:161921-175538 GCA_014162995.1 Artemisia annua | reverse complement strand
CTGCCCAGGTTCTTGATTTACCTGGGCAATTGGAGGAATTTAACAAGATGTTTGATTTTAAGGTCCAAGGCAAGTCGAGGAAGTAATATGCGATGTTGATTCGTGCATGTTTTTCCTTTCATGGTTGTTCTAGTTTTTCGTAGCTAGTTGTTCATTTATGGCATGTCATAAATGTTCTAGTGGTTGTTCAAGCGTTTGCTTGAGGTTAATGTGGTACCTCAGCCACATTCCATTGTACTTTAAAAGTTTATTTGGTTAATATATTTTACCAGGGTGGAGATCCCTTTACCCAAAAAAAACGTGATCGAAGTACAATATTAATGACCTGAATACTATAGCAACTAGCAAGGGCAAAGAGATGTATGGTTTTACATGCACCGGCCACTGTCCGGTAACCGTATGTTGTCATATCATATATTCAAACTTAAATTCTTAGAATGGTTAAAGCATTGATTCTCTCTAGTGAACTATAGTTTAAATTATATGCTTGCAAATAGTGATGGATTCATAGAATAAAGTATCAGGTAAGGGGGAATAAACCACATATATTTGTAACTTTGGCAAAAGATAGCAACGAAACCAAATCTTTAAATAGCAACAAAATCACAAAAATGACTGCTAACTTTTCCTGAAGACATGATATTTTTTTAATAAGTTATTTTCATATGGACTAACGCTCCAACCAATTTGCCATTAGCAATGTCACAAATGATCCATTTTTGGCAATTTGTTTGACCTGTTCAAGAACGATAAAACGAGTATAACAGATCCACTGCACCAATCTTCGCTGGCAAGGACATTTTGAGGGTTTTGACGAGGACATATCATCGCTAAAGGTTTTTGACAAGGACATATCATCGCCAAAGGGTCCTCGCCACACGGCCGTCGCTAAACCTATTAGCTAGGACTTTTTCGAGATTTAATGCTGACAACCTGGGACCCACACATTTCCTCAGTCAAAGTTATAAACCGGGCTCACTAAACTTTTGGTCAACATTTGGTCGAAGCATTCGGCGAGGTCTCGCCAAAGGCAAAGCCACGTCACTAATACACAGCTAAAAATGTTAATTAAAGTTATAATTAAGTGGTCAATTTTGGTCAACACTTTGGCGATGACAAGTTTGGCGGAAAATTACGGGGAAATAAATAACGAAAATAAAAAAATGAGAAAAAGTAAAATAATGTTAAACTTTTGACGAGGACATTCCTAGCCAAAAGTTTTGGTCAAAGTTTCTTCACTTTTTGGCACAATCAAAGTTTGAAACTTGAACTTTTTGTCATTTTGTAGCTTTTGGCGAAGACATGCGTGTTTTTGCCAAAGCCTTCCTCACTAGTTCTACTTTTCCTTGTAGTTATCACTCAATGGATTAATTAGCTAGATTTCTGCTGTGAAACAAAAATAATATTTGAATAGAATAAGCGGGTAAACAGGTTGAACGTTTATCGGGCACAAACACTTAGCTATGGGCTTGCGCAGACCAATCAGAGAGGGCCATAAGCTCAAGAACTTGAAACCCTTCAAAAAATAATAATGGGCCTTTACAAGAGTGGGCTGAATCAAAATTCGCAGAACCTTTGCTAAAACATGATGGAACAACAAAACTATCCCAAAGATCAATACTTCTTCATGGAGAATTACACATGAATTTCTACCAACTCAAGTGAAGATCAACGAGAAATTCATCTCCTTTCGACCGTTGCCCTATTTGTGATGAAAAGTAAAAAAGAGTGTCCACATTTTGTGGCATTGCACAAAATCTATGGAGGGAGAATGCAAAAATATGGTGGTAAGATCAATCATTTGCAATGAGTTTGGATAACACGGACCGCAAGATTGCTTCTGATGTGCTGGTGCAAGCGGTTGTTTGGGTCCTTAATACAAAATAGTTGAAAATAACTAAGTTAATCATAGACAAATACTAAATAGTTATAACATCTTTCTTATTGATAATTATGAAAACAAGCCAACATTAGTCCAGTTACATTTTTATTCTTTCATATATATCACACACACAATAAAAAGTCTTATGCTTTGGTTTTGGTACAGAACCACCCTTGTGTTGATCATCTTGGCCGGCTACCAGCATCCTCACCGCGAACCAGCCGCAACCCCAGCCTGTTTAATCTCACGATGACCTGCACCAGCAGCTGCTGGTGGCACTGTTTTCGCCTTGGCCAGGGGTAACTTATCTCTAGCAATCTTAGCTAATAACTTTGCAGCCAATGGGATCCCATCACATTTTTTAATTATCGCATTGTACATGTTCTGATCTTTTAAATGCTCACCAAATTCTTTTTCATCTTCATCATATCCTTTCACAGCCTCATTAAATATTTTTCCAATGTTCTCTTTAGTATGCGGCTTTATATGCTGCAAGCTTACATTGTATCCAAGCATTTTTTTTAGCAGGTCAGAAGACCTGCTAGACGATATAATTGTTCCGCCACACCCTTTTGGCAAACCATATGCTAACTCTTCGCCCCATTTATCCGGCAATTGTTCCTTCTGATGCAGATTCAAGAAGAACGGGTCTTGCGGGTCGTCCTTCCATGCGTCATCTAACACGAGCAAGTATCTTTTTCCAACAAGTTGTAACCTAAGAAGGAGAATGAGTCTTTTGAGTGAATTTGGATCATTTTCATTCTCTACGCCAATGATTTCATCTTCCATACCTAGACCCTTCAGAATCCTGACAACAATCTCTTCATTGTAGTTTTTACGCGCATTAGGTTGCTTAGATAAACAAACCCATATTCTTGGAGAGAAATGTTTCTTGACCAACTCGCGGTTAATTATGTCTTGACAAAGAGTTGTTTTACCAATTCCAGCAACACCAAAAACACCAAATACTTTAAATGGTGCATTAGTTTCATGCAAAACTAGCGCTCTTTCCATTGCCATGACCATGTGGTCAAATCCATAAACATTCCTTGGCTTATGCCTTGAACTCCATCTATAAACTTCTTTCTTGTTTCTTTCGAAAATCGGGTGATCAGGCTCTTGATGATGGCTCACGGATTTATCATCATCAGAGTCAGGTTCACTTGGATCACCTTTAAGATCTTTCTTAATCTTCTTCAAGCCCTTCTTGATGTTGTCTGTTGAGCTTTGAACCAATGCTATTGGAGAGAATGAGCTTTTATTCTTGGTGATTTGCCAATCACTCAACAAGTTGTTGAGTGAGTAAAGATTCTCTCTTCTAACACTTGACCATTTTTCTGGACTGACTTTTGGGGCTACTTCTTTATTATGTTCTTTGTTTTGGAGCATGTTCCTCAACTCTATAAAATCAGACTTGACTTCAGTTGGTGGTTGTGATTGCTTGTCGTCACCTAGATGATCAATGGCATGATTTATTCTTGCTAGTAGATGTTGTTCAATCTCATCATCATCATCTACAATGTTTATTTCTTCAGTCTCACTAGCCATTTTGCTTAAAAAAATTGTTTTGATCGAAAGATTGCAAGATGATTGTAGAATGAAGGTGTGTTTAAAAGAATTGAGATGCTTTTCTTGAAGAGAAAAAAAGCTTTGGATACCTTTCTTGATTAAATTACACAAGTTTATTATATTCTTTCTGCAAGACTTTTGGAAGACGACCATAAGAAAGAAATATTTGTTTTTTTTTTTNTTGTTCAATCTCATCATCATCATCTACAATGTTTATTTCTTCAGTCTCACTAGCCATTTTGCTTTAAAAAAATATGTTTTGATCGAAAGATTGCAAGATGATTGTTGAATGAGGGTGTGTTTAAAAGAATTGAGATGCTTTTCTTGAAGAGAAAAAAAGCTTTGGATACCTTTCTTGATTAAATTACACAAGTTTATTATATTCTTTCTGCAAGACTTTTGGAAGACGACCATAAGAAAGAAATATTTGTTTTTTTTTTTTGGTCAAGTAAATTAATTAAGCAAAGAATACAGCTGGTCCCTCTCTCCAAAAACAATATACTCCGTATTACAGTAATTGCCAACAATCTATTATTGTCCTACTAGTAGATGATTCTCTAATTCAGTATTCTAAAAGGAAAGGGTATGCTATATTCATATAAAATCCTGAAAAAAAATCAATCACCCGTTGTGGGTGATTGGTTTTTAGTGGGATGTGGATCCTACAAAAACCAATCACCCGCAGACACGTCAGCGAGTGGGAGTTTTTTGTGATGATTTTACGTTGATGTAGCAAAATCCAATTCTAAAAGGGATATGTTAGTAATTTACAAGTTTTTCGTTTCATCTATAATTATCAAATAGACCGATTCCAAGAAAAGCCAACCCACTATCATTGGGTTGGCTTAACTTCATGTAGCTTCTTTCGAGGATATATAGCAACCTTAACTATCAAATCGTAGCATTCTGCCACTAATCTTAAGCCTCCAAAACACCTTGGAATACAACAGATTTCTATACCGATCCTTTATTTAAGTGCTGCTATACACGAACAGGGATGTCATCCGCGGGCAATAGGCACAAGTACCTCTGACCATCACCCGCAATAGTGTTTTGTTCTCACCCGTCACCGCCAGCGTGGACAATTTTTTATCCATGCCCGCGGGTATCTGCTGCCCATGAGTAAACCCATGGGTTAGTGAAATGTAACAAAAATACAAAACCATGATATAAAAACTAGATATAACATATGCATAATAACACACCATATCAATTTAAGTTCACACACTCCAAACTAAGTTATAATTATTTTCTAATCGGTGCAAGAGTTTATAAAATTGGCGGCCTTAACCCTTATTTGAATTGGAATTGCTATAACACTTTTAAATTGTTTCAAAAAGTCGCAAAGCTGGTCAAATGATCTGATAAATAGGGCTAAGTCTACATAATAGCGATATACTTTCATACATGTATAATTATCATACATGTAATTCAAAAATTGCCAACATCATCTACGTACTTTCATATTTCGTTCTAATATCATCACAAACTTATTTGTAATGTGCAAAAGTCCATACCATTTGCTATATGCACATTGGGAAATGATTTATGTGCCTAAACCACATGCCTAAAGATACGCCTAAGCATAAGATTACGACATGTGGCATAATCAAAAGTAGAGATAAGGAGAGAGAAAATGTGAAAGACATGTGTCAATTGATGACATGATTAGGCATGTTTTTAGGTATATTTTTTAGGCATGCATATCACTACTCATGCACATTACACGACATCACTCGCCTTGTCATTCACTACCACGTTTGATTTTGATTTGTATATGATTAGTTAGCATCACTACCTCATCTGCGAATGGAATTGTGTTTCTTGTTTTTGAATGTAATGGAAGTTTGTAATGCAAAGTGTATTTTTAGTCCAAAGTCATACTTACTAAACAGATGATAACAGGAGAATAATTGTGCGGTTACACTTGACGACTTGAGTAAATGGATAAGAAACAACAAAAGGGTAACAGTTTAAGCAGCAAACATATAATGTTGATATAATAAAATTGTAATTAGTAACTACATAGGTTAACCTCAAACATTGATAAAAATTGTCCACAAGTTGGTGAAAAACAAACCACGTACGAGTATGATATTGATTGAAACATTGAATCACTGTGTTAACCTCAAATTGGTTAACCTCAAATATTGTTAAACTCAAATATTTACAGGTTGATATTGACTGAAACTTTGAAACATTGCGTGCCATTTACATAAGGTTAAAATAAGTTTACGATGACATCAGATCGAAATTTGAAAATACATATACGATGTTGGTATGTTTTTTGAAATTCATGTATGATATATGCACGTTTTTAAAAGTATATTGCTATTATAAGGACTTAAATCTGATAAGTATCTACAAGTTTGACATTGTTACTTAATACTTTTTGTTGCTTATAAATAAACTTGTTTTCATAGATATGATGGATATTTCATATTTTGGAGCTTTACTTAGTAATTATAGCATGTTGATATCAAAATCTAAAAGGACTCTTTGTCAAGTCTACTTTATTATTGGAGTAAATTTTATGGATGGTCTTTGTGGTTTGTCCTAACTCCATTTACCATCTTCGAAAGTTTCAAGTTGCATTCATCGTCTTTAACTTTGCAAAGAACATTCATAGTCCTTATGACTAACAGACGTTAACTTAATCTGTTAAAGAGCATCATGTGACTTCACATGAGGGCTAGTATGCCATTTTAAGTTCGTATCATTCTTGGACCCATTCACACAAATACAAGAAAAAAAAAGTCACCATTTTCATTCTCATTATATATTATTACATCAGTTCATATTCATCATATTTAGGGATGAATTCAAAATACGACACCCATAAATAACGACAAACCTAGATTCATCTTTACTAACAAAGAAACATCATGATCACCTTCATCAAAACTATCATTACCTCCACTCTTGTCGCTTCCATGACCACTACCTGCCACCATCATCTTTAAAATCAGCCATCACCATGTTCAAAACTCACAACAACTACTACCAACTTTAAAACCTACCAACATACCACCAATCTCAAACACACCATCATCACCTTTATTACCCACAACTAACATCAAAACCCACCACTCCACCACCTTTCAAACCTAAGCCCATTATTGTCAATACCCAATCATATACACACCGCCATTCATAACCATCACCATTCCACCAGCCTCATCACACAACTATTCCTCCGGCCATATCACCATCATTCTCCACCACCACCACCCATAAAACCCTAAAACTGAAATATTGTATTACCTTTCTCATCTTTCAAATCAATCTACAAACCTACCAAACCTACAAATTAAAATCTCTAACTTTTGATTCAAACGAACAACAAAAAATACCATTTATTTCCGATTTGTTTCGTTAGTGTCGAAAACGTGGAGAGTGGAGGAGTGAATACGTTCCGTTTATAACTTAAATTTCTTATATCAAAAAACCGATGAAATGTGATGCAATATGATAAACAACGATAATAACACTACAACTATAATGATAGTATAAAGCATAAAAGAAAACATGTCACCACCTCACAAATATAACCACAATGCAAACATAATCACAAAACAATAAGTAAAAGAGAGTTCAAACTGGACAAGATGATTATAGTTGTTCGGTAACAAAGTCTTCGCCATACTCAACTCCCCGAATTTCCAACTCCAGAGTTACTTCAATAAGTCAACAAGCTCCTTCTTGGCGGAGAAAACCTTACAACGCCGCTTACAATATTTACCGATACTAAGCTAGATATCGAGTTCTTCTTCGAGTACAACCAAACACGTTATGTTTTGTGGCCCAAACATAACAAGCCTATCACCCTTTTGTTTTAAGGCCTAAACACACTAAACCTATAACCCTTGTGTTTTAAGGCCTAAAAACATAAACCATATAACCTCTAGTTTGAAATATAGTGGGTGATACAAGCTGTTGTATGGTGGTTGTATAATGATGATCCAAGACATAGTTGTCTAAAGAATATGAATTCCTAATCTAAATGTCAAGAACTCTAAGCTTGATATGGTTAAACTTCTCGTGATAAGAAGCCTTCCATAGATGAAGATGACAAGAGCTTTAATCTTGTTATGATGGATCTTCATATGCAAGTGTGCTTTTGGTGGATGAGGATGACAAGAACTCTAAACTTGCTTTGATTGTTCATTATGTGATAATATGCTTTCAACAAATAAGAGTTAGAAGCATTACGATCAAGGGTTAGTAAGAATTTTGAAGACTTGACAATTTGTTAAGTTACATTGCAAAAGTTTGGTTTAAATGCTGAATAAATGGTAGAAAAATGTATGCACGGGGTCAAAGGAAAATGAATGCATAAGGCTTGCTTAAATAGGCAAGAGGTTCGAGGCATCAAACTACGACGAATCCTCCATGAATTACAGATCCTCTGTTGGGTTTGGTGGATTTGTCCCTCTCTACACATGCCAAAATATATTCGTTTTTGAGAAGTCATTCATGTCCCGTTTCAAATATTTCCTCTTTATGATAAATGGGAAAATGGCTAGAACAAAGTGCTTACCTTAATTGATAACTCAACATCTAAAAATTGCTAATGATGTTTTTCATGGAAAAACAATTTTGACTCTTTTCTCTTTGGCCTTAGATTATTGCTAAAAAGGCTAATCCTGATTTCAATGCAAGATCACATTTGAATTACTTCTCAAAGGGGAAGATTCTACCTAGTTGGTCAAATGTAGGATTTAAGCATTTTGTTTTAATGAAAGTAATTTGTTTAAATGAAAATTATAAAAAATATGTATGGTTTTATAAAATGAGGCAAGAGTTTTAAGCAAGTTGATAAAAGTGTTTTGATACAATGTATATGAAATAAATGCAACTTTGATCAATAGGCAAGTTTGTAAAATCATGTTCATACCTTTTATGAAATATAAAATGAGGTTCAAAAGAGAATGATTGAAATTGTAAATAATTAATGACTCCAAAATATATTTTAAATATTCTCACTGATTTGTTAAATGATGTGATCATGCAACGCAACAAATATATTCGAACTTGTGTTCAATTCATAAAATGCCATAACTAATATGAAACTGACGATTAATCATGGAAAACAAGAAGCAAGTAGAGCATTTGAACAAGGGAAGTGACCCGCATAGAAAATGTTTAACTTTAATAACACAAAATACACAATCAAAATAAAAGAAAAAAGTAACTAAATATATCTTTATATCAGCAAAATGAAATGAGTCTTCAAAGTGAAATGGGCCAATCTTCAACCTGAAAAGTAGAGCACATTAAATTCGCCAACATTCGACACGTAAAGCTCTATTAATAATATGAACATTCTTTAATTACTTAATGACCTAAAACAGAGTATTAATGGTCCAGTAAGGTAAACAATATAAACCAAAGAAATTAGCAACACTTTATCTTTTGTTTTGAAGTGGCCTGTACATTGTGGTTTGTTTAGTTGTTCCGCAGTGATGGCTTATAGTCTGTAACTTTTTCCATCTATGTTTTCTTATCTTCATAATAAGGATACATATACAATGCATTTCAATCATCTCTAGCTTGGCCTCTCGAACCTATTTACATATATATACTATACAATGCATTTCAATCATCTCTAGCTTGGCCTCTCGAACCTATTTACATATATATACAACTATACTCACATATATAACTCTATAAAGAGGTTTAAAGCTTGCAATTTTCTATTGCAACAAGTACATGACATGGCCAAAAAAATTGTTTGCTGAGTTGCTTCTTTTTCCAATTTCCAGTTAGATTATATATGATTTTTTAATTTCGATTGTATGTGATAGTGTAATTATATAAAACAACTGTTGTTTTCTTTAACCAACTGTTGGTTGTGATAAGCTTTCACCCGCTATGACAATCACCAGTGCAGTAAGCCTATCTCAAATTTCTTCTGACATCTTGGAAAATTCATGTACATGTTTCATATAATACAACTAAAAGTTATATTAACTTTGCTTGTAGCTTTGGAACTTTTGAACATCCTAACACAAGTAAACATTTCAAAATACGATGCCATGGTATGATATATGTTTGTATGAACCAACATATTTGTTATCAAACTTTTATCATATATAGGCTTTTTCCCACCTACTTGGGGTTTCTTCTTAAATAGCAAATTGAAACCCAACATCGGCGACCAAGATTTAAGGCTATTTTGAGGACCACTTTGCTTTATCACTAAGATAACTGAAATTCCACAATAGATACTAAATTTCATGAACCACCTAAGAGCATTTGGTGCAGTGAGTGTTGGTTTATGGACATAAATTAATAGACGTATGTTAGGATCGAACTCGAGATCACAGGATTGCATACTTTACGTATGAAGAGTAAATGAATAATAATTACTACTATATAACATTTATGGGGCGCACAAAGGAAAACACTGTAGCACTACACTCAAAAAACACTGTAGCGCTACGGTACTAACGGACGTTAGTTACTGTAGTGCTACAGTACTAACGGTCGTTATCTTTAACATTTTTTTTATATCCGTACATAATTGGTCCTTCATCTCTGAGGTCCTAGCAAAATTACTCCTCTAATAATTTACATGATTGGTCCTTCATGTTATACATCTATTGCAAACTCAGTCCTTGATCAATAACTTGACGTTAGATAGCTAACGACCGTTATCTTTAACAATTTTTTAAAAAAAAACCATACGAACTTGGTCCTTCATCTCAGAAGCCCGTAGCAACGCGCGGCTTATATTCTAGTTATTTATAAATGTTATATATAATTATTAATAAACACAAAACATATAACGACCATTAGTATTTAACGGAATAATGACTAACGACTAAAAGGAAAGTTTTATGTGTAGATAATTGGTAAGTCAAGAAGCTTCTGGAACAACCCATATTCAACTTGAGCTCCAAGTTATCTATACCTATAAATACAAATCAAGGGTCATTAGTTTTTGTATCTCTTGTACACATACTAAACCCTAATTTTGTGTTTTCTCCTCTTGTTCTATACTCGGCCGAACACCCTCTTTATTAAGGGTTTCGACTTTTAGTTTTGCTAAAAATGTTTTGTGTTTAATTTTACTTGCATAAACATTTACTTGGTATTAATACATGTGTACAAGAACGTGATATAACCACACTATTGGTTATATCTTGGATTGAATAACAAAACGGTAAGGGGTTATTCGTGTAATCCTTATAAACCCTAATTAGGGTTCTTGATCTTGTATTGAAGAATAAGTTCTTGTTTGGCTAGAACTTTAAGGTACGTTTACTATTTATTTTTTGGTTAACTAATTATGCATTATATGATCCTATACGCTTCCGCACTTGCTTTGATGTTTTATGTGGTTTATTTATATGTATGACATGCTATATAATTCCAACAGTGAGCACCCTCACCTCCTCATTTGGAGCCCACGGGGTGCCACATCACTTTAACAAACCTCCACAACTAACCCCCTCACTAACAACTAACCTCAACTTACTCATTTAGGGCCCACCACACACTAAATTAAATATACAAACATTACAAAAGAAGGAAAAAAAGACTGACAAACAGTAAAAAGGGCGGAACTCACCCTCGTCGTGGCACGCACGCACACGAGTCTTGCGCACACCTCGCGCGCACGGATGAGACGAGGGGTAGGAGAAAACGGGACGAAAGTTTGGGAACGACGCGAAATGCGACGATGCAGCAGGAGTTGGGAATGAGACGACGGGAAGACGGCGCTAAAAATTCCGACGTCTGGAAATATCTGTGCGGAGAGACTGGTGGTCAGGAGTGATGACACCCCCAGTGACTCTAAAAGAACTACAAATTGCGAAAAGATTAAAAGGCATCGAGATCCGTATGTATAAAAAGATCTCGGACGAGAATGTACATTTATTGTAAATTAATCAAGAGGAAAATATTCAGAAATACTTAAAGTTAAGATATATTAACGAATATCTATTTTTCCAGGTATAATTAATACAAAGCCCGTATTATAACCGGATTTACAGTGTATTCACTATAGTAGGGGCATGGGAGGTTATTGGGAGCACTTTGGCGATGAGTAAGTCGAGCTTATTGGTGAATCCTCTATATTTATAAGTTTATTGAAAATTCTATAAAGATACATAATGAGCACAAAATGGATCGGCTATACTTATGAAGGATTTTATGTTCTCGACCAACGAGATCAATATTTCTCAGTTTTGGCCCCTCTTGATGCCTTTACTAGTTATTTTCTCTGAATCACATGCTATATACCAGACAACAAAAATATGGATGTAATTAAGGTTTTTGTAGAATATAAGACAAATAAATTCAGAGCACCTCACGTTTACGCTTATTAAACAGCTTCATAATTACCTATTTTGACTATATTTTCATGATATACTGATATATTTATAATATGTAGTTTGCATAATTTTTACAACCGCCTGTTAAGAAAATGACACTATAATAGAATCTTAGACCGATCTGATTCTTGGAGAAAAAAAAAAAAAAAAAAAAAAAAAAAAAAAAAAAAGAAGCGATTCTAGATAAGACCTTAATCTTAAAAACCTTGCTAATAAGATCTAAATAAATAGTCTAAAGCAAGATAGGAATTTTATCACAGTATCTACAAAACTATAAATGTACATCTTTTCAAACCTGAAGCTCCACTACTTTGATGCCAATCTTGGATAAAGCATAAATGTATTTGAAGCAAGTCATTGCCTCTTAAGCAACCAATGATTCTTTAACATTCCTTCTTTTTCTTATGTATTTTGACATTTCATCGTGCATATTACATGCATCCTCTTAATCACCACAAAAAGCTCAAACGAGCAACATCTACATAAAGTACACATGATTTATTTAACTTCCTTGTATATAATTAAGGGAAGAATCACTAACAAAGATAAAAGGAACTCAGTTTCATAGATTTCCATTTTAAGCGAGTCAAAAAACAAACCCAGCCCAGTTATCACATAAACTGGAAAACTTTAGATGAATCAAAATCCAAGATTTGTTCAAATCTATAATTAAAAACAAAAGCGAAAATCCTAAAACAAAATTATAATCCAAACAGTATATAAAAACCCTTAATCTAAAAAAATTTTTGAAAGAAATGTCTAATAAAGTATAATCACTAATTGATTTTGGACGTTAGGGTTTGCAAACTTCCAAAACACAATTAAGTGAAACTACTTTCATGCAATCTTATTGTGGTGGCAACAATCCTGTTAATCATCTAGATCTTTGAGTGCAACCAATAGATCTAAGAATGTGTTATTTTTTATTATGAGAATTGTGTTCTCTAGTATGACTTAAGAAAGAAATGGAAAGAAAATGAAAAGAAACAAAAATAGTTGTATTCTCGAGTACCACTTAAGGAGAAAAAGAAAAGGAAAATATTGAAAAACAAGTGTTAGTTGATTGATTTTAAAGTAAAATGTTTTCTGCCACAATTGAATTGAAATTGTTTATCTCGTATTACTTTACTTTTCTTTACTAAAAAAATTTCAAGAATACGATGTAAAGGATTATGGAGGTTGATTGGAGTGATGGTGTTTGGTGTTAAACTTATGTGGAAAGAAAATAAGAGAGAAAAAACAACGGGGGTAGAATTTTGTAATGAAGAATAGTACATTCACCCCATTATTTTTATCAATATCTTAAAGGGTATTTTATGAGACATTTTAGAATAACGGAACAGAGTAACATTTCTAATGAATATTATCCATTGTTTCCCCTCTCTCTCTCCCCCTAAATGTAGATATACGAGATGGGAATCTCGCGCGTTGTCGCGGGGTGTTTTCCGAATAGGGAAAGCGTGATAACGACCGGTAGCTACTTAACGTCAATTTAGTGACAAAGGACTGACTTTGCAATGGACGTATAGCACGAAGGACCAATTATGTAAATTATGAGAGGACTAAATATGCAACGAAACTCTGAGATGAAGAACCAATTTCGTACGAATTTAAAAAAAAAATTAAAGATAACGGTCATTAGCTAACAGTCGTTAAATAACTTAACGACCGTTAGTTATAAGGACTAAATGTGCAACAAACCTGTAAGACGAAGGACCAATCGCAGGCGGAATTTTTAAAAAAAAAAAAAAAAAAAAAAAATTAACGGTCGTTGCTACAGTAACTAACGGCCGTTAGTTACTGTGCAAATAAAATATAATAAAA
>LBNU01011351.1:74391-161677 GCA_014162995.1 Artemisia annua | reverse complement strand
TTTTTTTTTTTTTTTGTTTTTTTTTGTTTTTAATTATAGTTTGTGTGATGAGGAAGGAGGAAGAGGAAGGAGAAGGTGGGTGGTGGGTTAAGGTGGCCGGAGCGGCAGTGCTGGTCGGAGTGGGTGGTAATGGGCAGGGCAAATTATATATATAAAAAAAAAGTATTATACTTGCCACCTATTTATCTTCTGGGTGGTGGTGGTGGGTGTGTTCCAGTTAACAAGTCACATATTACCCTGAAGATAAAAAAAAACAAGTTTATGGTGCTGAAAATGAAAAATTTTTGTTCACTACACAGAAGATGAATAAGTGGCAAGTATAATATTTTTTTTTAATAATTTGCCCTATATAGAATACCAATTTTGCCCACACATAAAATTTCACGCACCACCGCCATCAAACTAGTTAAATTTATTGCCGTTTGTGTTTTTTATTGTTGTTTAATGTTGAAATGTTGTGAAACCTCGATTGTGGCATGATGAAATGAGATCTACGTGTGTTTCTGCTATATATCAATTTAAGAATTAGTTCATTTGTTAATGCGATATTATTGTTGCACAATTACTAACAATAAATTTGAAGTTCATTATACAGAACGTTAGATCAAAAATTTGTATCTAGCACAACAATTATATGAAAACGAGACACATAAAGAAGTTGACTAAAATAAGATAACACTCAAAGCTAATGCCTAGCCTCTACTGTTTAAAAGTCCAAAATCTACTGTTTAAAAGAATAATTAACTCTATATACTATGGGAGGAGAAATAGGTATTCGTGCCTCAATATAAAATTCAACTCATGTTTAAATATTTCGTTTCGCTATATAGTACAACCGAGGCGGCTGTACCCGCCGCGTTGCGGCGGGGTAATTGTTGTTTTCGTAACACAACGTTCGCTTTATTTAGGAACGTGTAAACTCAGCGAATATGTATTAGTTAATCCATGGCATTGTAAGAACTGTTGCTGTTTTGTTTGTTTGTTTTTTTTTCCCGCTTTTCATATTTCGTTAGTATTAATATATGTGACTGGTTAAATAATTTTTTGTTTCATGTTTGTGAACACTGTTCTAAACTAACTTAAAGCCAGTCATACCCAGAGTTGGGCCCAACCTACGCATATGTATCTCAAACTTATAGGCAACCCAATAAGCAAAAGGCCTATATACCGAAGTAACAATATTATTTTATACGTGTATTGAAGAGTCGTTATAGTATTATTCTATAGGTTGCGCTAATAATAGTATTTTATTCGTCTTGGAACTCAGGTATAGTACAAGTGGGAAGGCACCCGCTGCGTTGCAGCGGGAATTTTCGATGAATTTTTGAATAATTATTTACTAATAATGTTTGGGTGGGGCTTCTCGTTGTACGATCGTGGTATGTTTTTTCTGCCACGTGTTGTATTTGTTTTGAACAAATGTTGTGTAAAGCTATAATTGTAGTTGTCGTACGACGTTCTTTTCGGAATAAATGTTGTGTCGGGCACCAGTGTGTTTTGGCGGGGCTAATTTTGACCATTATAGTTTTAAAAAGATTTAGAATAATTTTAAAGTTATTTGATAGGTTAATGGTGCATTTTGAAAGTTCTTTTATTTAGAAACTATATATATATTAAACTCCAACATTTTTTATAAAAGCATTACGTACGTCAAAAGTATATCAATATTGGACTTGTTCTGTTCGTTATCGAGAGGGCTTTTTGCCAGTATTTTTTTAATTCAAGAAAACGGTAGGTATCTATTAGATATTTGGCAAATAAAGTTTGTTATATAAAAAAGTCGTAAATATTAAAAGGTTTAGGGTATATTTTGTAAGTTTTATATTTTTTTTTTTATTTTTATTTTACTACCACAAACATGGGCTACGTTTGACTGCAAAGTCTGGGCTAATAGGAAAATTATCATTTAAGGGAATTGTGTCACTCATATAGTATAGTATACAGTTTATTAGTTCTTGGAGTTTGTTCCATTGCGAATTGTATTATAGATATAATTCTTAGGAACTTTTGTGAAGACAAACGATTGTTTATTCCAATATTAGTAAAAAGAAAAAGGAAATTTACAAAATAAACCTTGAACTTTTTAATATTTACGACTTTTTTATATAACAAACTTTATTTGCCAAATATCTAATAGATATCTACCGGTTTCTTGAATAAAAAAAATACTGGCAAAAAGACCTTTCGATAACGAACAAAACAAGTCCAATAGTGATATACTTTTAACGTACGTACAGTTTTATAAAAAATGTTGAAGTTTAAAATATATAGTTTCTAAATAAAAAAACTTTCAAAATGCAACCTTAACCTATCAAATGACTTTAAAATTATCATAAACTTTTGTAAAACTATAATGGTCAAAATTAGCCACGCCGTAACATACTGGTGCCCGACAAAACATTCATTCTCCAATAAAGACGTTCTACGACAACTACAAATATAGCTTCACACAACATTTTTTCTAAACAAATACAATACGTGTCGGCAAAAACATACCACGATCTTACAACGAGAAGCCTTACCCAAACATTATTCTAAATAATTATCGCAAAAATTCATCGAAAATTCCCGCTGCAACGCAGCGGGCGCCTTCCCACTTGTTAATTATTATAGGGCAAGAAAATGTAATTAAGTGTGTGGTCATATACGGAGTACTACCTAAAGTAGGAGTCTTCATGTAAATATTTTTATTATTTTTATTTTTTATATTTTAACCCCATAAGTCCATAACTATATGTTTATGACTAACATATTACTATGCATTATCTTAATTTAGCTATTACGTATATGAGAAAAGTATTTATTTTCTTAATAAGTTTATCGTTAGAAAGGTAATCATACAATCGAAACGAGCCAATTTTGCAATAATAATAATATTTGCATGATTTTATTTTATAAAACATAAAACTTAATAAATCATAGACAAGGTTTAGTAGTTTACGAAAGGTTCTTTTAAATAATCACTTTTGATGCTATAGCTATTTAAGTTACTACGAGAAACGAAAACTACAGAGATAACTTGAAATTAAACCATAATTATTATTTAAATAAGTTGATATATAGTTATAGATAATATATGAATCTATGTAAAATATAGTCTAAATATCTTGGTAGCGTAAGCTTTTATATATGTAAGTAAAAACTAAAAGCATAAATGAATATTTTTTATAAACAGTATAATAGGTACTTTTGTAATTAACTAACAAAATATAAAAGTCCGCAAAACGTGCGGACAATATAAAACTCGTTAACAACAAGTAAAGAATGTCGAAAAACCGAACTTCCATTCTAGTCGGTTATGGATATTAGTCGACGACCTCATTGACGTATGACCTAATAAGATTTCCTAGTTATAATACATATATATATATTAGTAGCTAAGTTATACTAATTTAACTTCAACAAATAATTAGTGTTGATAATTTTAAGCTATTGTTCGTTGTTAAATACTGATCGATGATTTCATTAACAGGGACGAATATGAATACCATTGGCATCATTCATGTGTAAAATGTTAAAAGAAAGTTCATGGCACATCATAAAAAAACTGGTTCAAACAAGTTATAGCAACAAGTTAGATGTGTATAATGAGTTTATTTGAAGTTCTTAGGTACAATGAGTGTTACATTTGATATTACATAGAATATTTATAACACTTGCTCAACAACTTAATCCAATAAAATGTGAAAAAAGACCTAGTTGTTCTACTTTTGGTTTAGATCACCAATTGCTTCCTTAATCTTCTTTGCCGTCCCTTCTGCCGCATCAAAGGCACCTGCAACCGCCTCGTTAGTCTTTTCACCAATCGTTTCAGCCAGCTTTGACGCGTCGCTTGTCCCTCTTCAGCTTTACCAGCCACATTTGCGGCTGCATCTTCAATAGTTTTTTTCAAGTCCTGACCAGCCTCTTTTGCACCTTCGTTGAAGCCACTGGCAAGGTCCTTCACTTTGTCTTGCGTCTCGTTGGCACTGTCAGAGGTCTTTCCTGCAAACTCATTTGCTTTTGCTTGAATGTCATCTTGCAATTTGCCTGCACTGTCAGCGGCCTTTCCGGCCACATCGCTTGTCTTATCTGTCAATTCTGTAACATTTTGTTTGATATTCTCGTTCACATCCTTGGCATAGCTGGCTGCATCGTCTCCCTTCGTACTGTTTGTTACTTGAATTGCATGTTTCCTCTATAAGAAACAATGATAAAAAAGGTTAAAATAAGGATTTAACAGATTGGAAACAAGGATATATATGTACATAACTTAAAAAATCCTTAACATCAACGCATGCGTTAGTGTGTTGCATATGCTTTATATTGCAAGTAACTGTATATATATGTTACATATCAAACATTAGTCACAACGGTATAAAGGGTGAAGAGCAAATGTCATTTTTTATTTTTATATTGCAGATATACGAGGTGGCTTATTGGAAGGTGGCGAAAAGTCTCATAAGAGACTCAGATTCGCACTTTGTTGGGTAAATATATTGAGATGGCCAAAGAATTGAAAAATTGGAAACAACCACAAGAATACCGGTTAAGCCACCTACAAGCTAAAAAAGCTTTATTTTCCTCGAGTAACCTGAACAAGACCCCTCCCCAATTACCCGTTTTACATCGAGTTCCTATTATAACTTGCATATTAGCTTCTACATACAGTAATATACTACTTATTCTGTTCCAAAAAGAGTATTCAATTTTACTTTTTTAAGTTTTTCTTTTTCAACTAATTTGACTTAAATATTTTTGTTTGCGTTATATAATACATGAGGAAAATTATACTATGAAAATACATTTAAAATCCAATCTACTCACATATATTACATCAAGTATTATATAACACAAAAAATAGTTAACGTCAAAGTTGAAAAAGAAATACTTCAAAAAGTCAAAGTCAAAATAGACATTTATTTTGGGACGGAGGTAAGATAATTTAGGAGGTGCCAACAAAACCAGGAGCTCCCATATAGAAACCTACATATATATATATGTGTTCGCCTTAAAAAAATTACTATGTAACATGTATAAAGAAAACTAGCAGCCTCACAAGAGAGCACATATTAACTATATATAATGGTGTGACTAATTGGTACCTGAGGGGATGAGGAAGTGATGAAGCAAACTCTGGAAGCTTTTTGAGAAAACGATAGAGGCGCGGCGAAACGAGGAATGTTAGCTAATTTACTGTCTAAGATTGACACTCTTGTGAAATTCATTGCTTCCATTTTTCCTAACGTTTGTTTTTGTGAGGTGTTGTTTGAGATGTTTATGTTATGTGTGGAGGTGTAAAGGCTATGATTATATAAGGTGTGAATGTGCATGTGATGAGTGTGACACTGAGGTACCTAGCTAGCTTCTTTTGTTGTACGTAATAACTCGTCGACATTAAAAGAACTTGTGGGCTTACTTTTTACCACAGGAAATAAAGATAGCATTCATGGCCCGGAATTAGGTTTTACACTTTTTTGTTTCATCAGTGTCGACATGTTTAAAAAGAAATTAAAATAAGAAAAATAATGGTCCACATATTATATTCTACCAGAAACTAAATCAAAATCGCAATCCATCAGTACGTACAAAATTGATCACAAAATAATACGGTATGTATTTGTGAGGTAGAACATAATTTCCATCGACATATTAACAAGATATATAAAAAGATACTAGATACATAATATCCGGATATTAGCTAACATCTTTCAAAAAATCAATTTATTATCTTTACTAAATTGAATTATGTATACATACATATAAAATGAATACATACTGTAAATCACACTTTACATACTTCTGTGAGAGAGGTCTCAAGGGTCAAACTGGTAAGGAACCACTTCATACCTTCGATTTTGAAAGGCCTCCGATTTTTATATATTTTATACGAAAGAATTATGTGTAAACAACACAACAACTTTCATATTTGTCTTCACAGAAATGCCGAAGGATCACACCGGTGCACACTAAACAGAACATGCAAACGAAAATAAGAAACGAGTTCATGAAATGAAATAGAAATGAAGTGGAAATGAAAATCCAGAAGTACGTTTATTAGAAACGAAAATATGGCAATATTTTCATTAAAGAGGTTGAACGGTAATTACTCAAAGTCAATATTCAGGAATGAATATTAGAGGGCAATTAGTGATAAAAGACAAAACATAATCCTTTGGATGTTTGGTCGTTCGTCCCTATGGGAGGGGGATAGTTTGACTTTATATCAAATTACGTGACTTGTTGGACAAGGATTAGGATTCTTAATCCTCCTAGAGCCTTCTTTGGTATCCTATAAATACCAAGGGCTTTCTAGGGTCCTCATTCACTCTTCATAACATCCCTAAACCGAATCTCTCTCCCCCTCTCCATTCATGGTCGAACTTAGGGTTTTATAAACCCTAATTCGATCAAATGACTTCTAGTCGTTTACCCGGGTTTCATGCTCGCCTAACTTGCCTAGGTTCGTATCCCTAGTTCTACCTGTGCAGTACCGGTGGATCCCTAACGCCATCTAAGTGGCGATCAACCCTAAACCCTAAGGGTTGATCGATTAAGCATTAAGAAAGAAGAAGGAGGCGATTCCGTCCGTGCAGCTGACTGCAGACTACGATAGGAGCTTATGCGATGTAGGATTAAGGTAAATATCCTATAACACCCTTATTATGTGTTCTAGTTTACGTTATATATCTGATTAGGAGATCTAGACTTAGGGTTTGGTCTGCATAGCATTTGTATGTTTATTTTCCATTGTGCATGTTTTATTTGCCATACGGGTGACTACCAAATCCCTACATTATNACAAGATATATAAAAAGATACTAGATACATAATATCCGGATATTAGCTAACATCTTTCAAAAAATCAATTTATTATCTTTACTAAATTGAATTATGTATACATACATATAAAATGAATACATACTGTAAATCACACTTTACATACTTCTGTGAGAGAGGTCTCAAGGGTCAAACTGGTAAGGAACCACTTCATACCTTCGATTTTGAAAGGCCTCCGATTTTTATATATTTTATACGAAAGAATTATGTGTAAACAACACAACAACTTTCATATTTGTCTTCACAGAAATGCCGAAGGATCACACCGGTGCACACTAAACAGAACATGCAAACGAAAATAAGAAACGAGTTCATGAAATGAAATAGAAATGAAGTGGAAATGAAAATCCAGAAGTACGTTTATTAGAAACGAAAATATGGCAATATTTTCATTAAAGAGGTTGAACGGTAATTACTCAAAGTCAATATTCAGGAATGAATATTAGAGGGCAATTAGTGATAAAAGACAAAACATAATCCTTTGGATGTTTGGTCGTTCGTCCCTATGGGAGGGGGATAGTTTGACTTTATATCAAATTACGTGACTTGTTGGACAAGGATTAGGATTCTTAATCCTCCTAGAGCCTTCTTTGGTATCCTATAAATACCAAGGGCTTTCTAGGGTCCTCATTCACTCTTCATAACATCCCTAAACCGAATCTCTCTCCCCCTCTCCATTCATGGTCGAACTTAGGGTTTTATAAACCCTAATTCGATCAAATGACTTCTAGTCGTTTACCCGGGTTTCATGCTCGCCTAACTTGCCTAGGTTCGTATCCCTAGTTCTACCTGTGCAGTACCGGTGGATCCCTAACGCCATCTAAGTGGCGATCAACCCTAAACCCTAAGGGTTGATCGATTAAGCATTAAGAAAGAAGAAGGAGGCGATTCCGTCCGTGCAGCTGACTGCAGACTACGATAGGAGCTTATGCGATGTAGGATTAAGGTAAATATCCTATAACACCCTTATTATGTGTTCTAGTTTACGTTATATATCTGATTAGGAGATCTAGACTTAGGGTTTGGTCTGCATAGCATTTGTATGTTTATTTTCCATTGTGCATGTTTTATTTGCCATACGGGTGACTACCAAATCCCTACATTATATACATATAGGCCTCTTACAAAGCTTGAGTTTTTCGGTACTCATATATATAATTATTAATTTTCTACCTTTGTAGGCCTCATTTTAAAGATTAACTAGACTATTTTTTGCATAACTCGAAAGTAGATTTAACCAATTGAATGTATAAAAAATTATTTTTAGTTTTTCTATTTAACATCAGAAAGTCAAAACCACTGATATACAAATTCTAAAACATGTGTGTTTCTCTGTATGTGTGTGCGCGCGCATACAAAATGATACACTCTAACCAAAATTATTCATTTTTTAATGGCGATTTTGTATTAAAAGTAGCACCAAGCTAGAAAGAGTACAAGAGGATTACAAATTAATACAAAAGGATTGACAATCTATTCCAACCAAACCATACTAAGTTTCCTATTCCTACTAGAAATTTAAGTTTGTGAATGGATTATAATGTCATTTCCATTTGTGTCTTTCCTCGGGGGCTTTAAGTCAAAACAAGTCCGGTTACGAAACCTCCAAGTTGACCACAACGTGGTTTGAATCATCCCGTCAAAAAAGGTCCTTGTGTTGTTAGGAAGGTTGGTCGAGTCAGCCCATGAGATAAGATTAGCTAAGGATTTAGGATAATCATCAAAGCCCCACCATTTCGAGACCCATTCCCAAATCGATCTAGCAAAACCACATTCCACAAAAAGATGTAGTGAAGTTTCAAGTGCATCATCACAAACAAGGCATCGCGTTGAGTCGAGATCAATACTGTGACTATCAAGATTGCACCGTGTGGGTGGTCAATCAATAGCTAATCTCCGGGAATGAATCTTAAGTTTGATTCAGATCAATCTATTCCAATGTATTTGATCAGCAATTGANTAGCAAAACCACATTCCACAAAAAGATGTAGTGAAGTTTCAAGTGCATCATCACAAACAAGGCATCGCGTTGAGTCGAGATCAATACTGTGACTATCAAGATTGCACCGTGTGGGTGGTCAATCAATAGCTAATCTCCGGGAATGAATCTTAAGTTTGATTCAGATCAATCTATTCCAATGTATTTGATCAGCAATTGAGAGCAGAGTTTTGTCTTCGATATACGTTTTCAAGGACGAAACAGAGAAGTTTCTTAAGGCGTCCAATGTGTATTCCCAACAAATGAGAAGATGAAGAAGTTTTGAAGTGTTATAGAGTATTTAGAAGCCCACACAATTGTTGTTTTTCTTCACCATCTCTTATGGGTTGTCTTCATTGTCAGTTCCTAGTAAAAGGTCTATTGTGATTGTTGCATTACTTGGTTTAAAAATGCGTTTTGCGATCCGATGCTCTAAAGGTCCCAAAATCCATTGCGTGATGCGTGATGCAAATGCGAGCGCAATTTGGACGCATTGCGTTTAGTATTAAAAAAAGTACGAAAATTATTTATACATAATATATTCTACCAACTACCAAGTAAATGCAATAAACATACGATATAAGTTACTAGCATATTGAAATTAGGCCAATAATTCATTTGTTAAATAAATAAGCCGAAAGCAAAGCTTGACGTAAAAGACTTGGCAAAACGCAATATACTATATATATTTTCGTTATACTGTTTGTTTTGTACGTCTTTTAACAAGTTCTATCTTTAAAATCACATTTAAATATTTGGATCTCTTTTGTATGGTTTTTTTTTGACAAAAATGACCTAAGTTCTAGATTGCGACCGTTGCTAGCATTACCCAAATGCGGTAAATTGCGGTCTAATGCGAACGCATTCTGGGATGGCCTTGCATTAGGCACCATAATGCGAAATTTGAAATGCAATGCAATGATGCGTTCAATTTGCGCAATGATGCGCGCATTTTTAAACCATTGCAGTAATCCACTATTTAACAATCTTTTTTAGTTTCTAGAAGTACATACGAGGTAACAATGTGTTAATACAAATATCGCCTAAAAATGTTATTTATATTTCACGATCTTTGCCATATTTTATTAACGACAAAATATAAACTTTATTTTAGCAACAAATATAAATATAGTTAAGTCTTTTAAATATAATGCCACAAGTCCTTTTATTGTACAAGTTAAACATCACTTAGCTAAACATATGCATTTTACAAGAATATATTAGTTAAAACAAAAATAGAAATGTATTCTTACATCATGTCTTGTATCATGATCTTTGAAAGATTGTATAATCTTTAAAAGATATGGTGAATATATTGCTTAGATTGCTACTTATAGAATCAAGGAAAGATATGGCAAATATCTTGGTTAGATTTGCAAAATATTTTGGAGGATTGTGTGTCAGAGTTTGGCGGAACCAAACTCATACACAGACGGAACCAACCAATCCGTGGCCTGCTGAGGCTTCTTGCCTATAAATAGCAAGCCACTCAAAGTTATTTCTCATCACTTACAATCATACATTATTATACATACTCTCATTTCTTATATCTAACTCATTCACATTTCATTTTAGTGAGATTCATTTGTAGCAAGAATATCACAACTTCATATCAAAGACTTACAAGCTTCAACGCAAAGTTGTAAGACTTGTTTGTTTGTTATTGTGTGAACCTTTGTTGTTGTTCATACTATTCATTGAATGTATCTATTCATTAGTGATCGGTTAGTATTTTAGTCCTCAAAATACATAGTGTGACGGGAGTGGTTGTCATTGTAAAAGAACTCGACATCTAGCTTTGTGTCAGTAATCTTGTGTAAGCGACGTGTAAGGTTTCTCCACCGGTGAAATGAGCTTGTTGACTAGTGAAGGAAACTCTCGAGTTGGATACTCGGGGAGTGGAGTAGGGCAAGGAAAAAGAGTCCTTGTAGCCGAACCACTATAAACAGCCGTGTTGTGGTTTGATCGTTTCTTACTTTATCTTGCACTTTACTTATCGTTTGTTATTTGCATTTGTCAATTACACGTAAAGTTTTCAAAAACAATTAAATTAAAAACCGGTAAACTATTCAACCCCCCTTCTAGTTTTTCACACAATGTTTTAATTACTTTTTGATCTCCATACCATTGGTCATTCTAGAATGCAAAGGAGTTGTTATTCCCCACTTTTATTGTAGAAGTAGAATCTAAGTTGACATTAAGATTCAAAAGGGAACTTTTTAGCCTGATAATGCATTTCTATGGGATCGGTTTTGTGCAAGGTGATGGGTCATCCAGATCAAGACCCCCCATGAGGACCATGTATGGAACTAATAACACGTCTCCAAAGGGCATCAGGTTCCATGTAAAATCGCCACTGCCATTTGACTAACATGGCGAGGTTCGAGGCATGGAGGCTACCTATTCCAAGGCCCCCAACAGAGGAAGGGGAGCACATTTTTTCCCAAGAAATCCATGTCAAATTATTAGAATCCAACGAACCGACCCACCCCCCAAAAAAATAAAATAAAAATAAAAATAAAATTAAAATTTTTTTTAAAAAAATTACACCTTAATTTCTCTAAGTAGTCGATAAAATGCTTAAGGGGCTTTAAATACCGGGAAGAAATAAGTACCAAGTGCACCTAGACAGACTTGATGAGAGTGAGTCTACCACCATATGAAAGGATTCTAGCTTCCAAGAGGTGAGGGTGATATAAAAATTCTCAATAATGGGTTTCCAAATATAACCTTTGTTCATGTTAGTACCAATAGGAAGCCCAAGATAAGTGCAAGGAAGTGGGGAGGGTTGGAGGTTAAGGGTTGAATCAAGTGTGTGAGTTGCATCGTAATGGACCTCAATGCCAAAGAATTTGCTTTTAGAGAAGTTGATTTTCAATCCGGATGCCATATAAAAGCATCTCAAAATCCAACAAACGTTCTTAGCATTTTCAATAGACCAATTTCCTAGCCGTTTGAACCTCACTAACAACCGAATCAGTTACTTGTAATAATCGATTAACAAGTACTTTGGCAACAACCTTCTATTGACATCCAATAAGGAATAATCAGTCTATAATCTTTGATGTGAATGGGGTCTTTGATTTTGAGAACTAAGGCAATGAAAGAGGAGTTGCAACCTTTTGGAATAGTACCAACTTCAAACCTTTTCACCATTTCAATGAAACCATTACCCATAGTATCCTAAAACCATTTGATGAACTTAAAAGTGAACCCGTGAGGGCCTGGGGCCTTCTCACCCCCACAACTCCAACTGGCATCTTTGATTTCCTTATTAGTAAAAATAATCATCAAGGAAAGATGTTTCAAAGGTGGATAAAGTCTTGAAAAGATTGCTAGTGAGCTGTGGTTGAATGGAAGAAGTTCGTTCAATTTTAATTCTATAACGAAGAAACGGCTATGACTAGATCACAATTGACACAACATAACATAAAAAATAATCTATTTCTTCTTTCGACCGCGAACCTTGATATCCCAAACGTCACATAAAGCTTGTTCATCTTTCCCACTTGCGTTTTTGCATCTCCAAAAGAGTACAACTAAAGTTTTAGGAGTCGCATAAAAATTTGTACTAAGATGTTCATCTCTCTCAACTTGCACAAAATTTGTGCCAAAGAAGTTCATATTTCTCGACTTGCAATTTTGTATCTATAAAAAAGTATCAACTTTTAAGTTACATGAGTCGCACAAAATTTAAGTTGTAGGAGTCACACAAATGTTGTAGATGCTCATGCTCCGTTCTCTCAACATGCATGCACAAAATTTGTTATGCCGATGTTCATCTTTCTCGACTTGCAATTTCACATCTCCAAAATACTCCCTCCGTCCCAAAATTATTGTCCACTTTAAATTTTCAAAGTCAAACAGGTTCAACTTTGACCGTAAATATATATTTTTAGTTATATAATACTTTATGAAAAATGATACCATTGAAAAGTACACCTAAAACCCAATCCATTTATATATTTTGCATCAAATATTATGTAACACCCACAAAAATATTTAAGGTCAAAGTTGAAGAAGAAAGACTGAAAAAGTTAACAGTGGACAATTAATTTGGGACGGAAAACCCAATCCATTTATATATTTTGCATCAAATATTATGTAACACCCACAAAAATATTTAAGGTCAAAGTTGAAGAAGAAAGACTGAAAAAGTTAACAGTGGACAATTAATTTGGGACGGAGGGAGTAGTACAAGTAGCTTTGAGACAATGTGGTAGATGTCCATCTCACAAGTTCGTATCAATAAAACAACGTAATTTATTGAATGAAAGCTAATATTGCTGTTTGAGATTTACACAAATACGTTACATACTTTATTAATTTCAATCTCGCTAAAATACTTTTATTAATTATAAATCTCATTAAAATACCATCTTTTATTAATTATCAATCTCGCTAAAATACTTTCTAATCACTAGAGCAGACATTTGGATCCTTCACTCATCTTATCGCCACAAAGTACATAATGGAGCGGACATTATACCGGTTAAACAGAACACCGAGTCATTTTCATCGATAGTTAAGAATGTCGAGCAAGTTTATTCACTTCAACTCGACTCAATACCATTGGGGCCTTGGGAGCATGCTAAAACTGTACAATAATAGAGTACGCAATTATGAAGTATAACATAATTTCCATATAAAAATTTACATCTAACACCTTGGACCATTATTTCACCAAATGTTTAGCCAAAGAACATGACTGGCCAATACATACTAAACTTAGAAAGTGTCCAAGATCATAAAAGCTAGAGCAACTTAACCCAATAAAATCGGGAAAAAAGGATACAAAAGTAATCAACAAAGTAATTAAACTAGTAATCCTTCTTCTCATGGTCAAGGTTGCCAACTTTCCTCCTTAAATCCTCCACATGTTCATCCGCTATTTTCTTATGTTTCTCAGCGCGGTCTTCGCGCCAATCATCCTCATCGTCCGAGGTCCCAACAACAGTCTCCTTGATCTTCTTACCCGTGCCTTTAGCCGCATCCCATGCACCCGCAACAGTCTCCTTAGTCTTGTCCACGACTGCTTCAGCCGCACTCATAGTCTTGTCTTTAGCAGCCTTTGCCATGTCAGCCGCTTTGCTCCTTCCCTCTTCGGCTTTATCAGCAGCCATAGCTGCAGTTTCTTCAGCGCTTCTTTTCATTTCGTGACCCGTTTCTTTCGCCTTTTCTTTCATGTCACCCGCACGGTCAGCAGCTCGTCCCGCCATGTCGTTCGCTTTGTGTTTCACGTTGTCTTTCATTTCGCCTGCGCGGTCTGCTGCGTTACTAGCCATGTCTTTTGTTTTGTCTTTCATTTCTGTTGCCTTATGTTTCACCTTCTCATTTGTATCCTTCATACCTATGTTGCACGGGGACGGATACGGAAACGGGGACGGGGACGGAAACGGGTACTTAGAAACGTAAATATCCCAAAATTCAAGAAACGGGTACGGCCAGAAACGTTTGTGTATTTTATATAATTATATATATATTTATTAATAAAATAACTAAATATTAAACATTCAACATTAAATTGTTATCATCAAAATGTCATTAATCAAAATTCAATAATAAATGCAAAAGATTTGTCAACTATGAAAGTGTCACTAAAAAAACAACACAATATTAATATATATATCAACTGGTATGTATATATTACCACATTAGTAATAATATATCAACTGGTATGTATTCTCAGAGAAGACGGTCTCGAGCTCTGGCTCATTAAGTGCTACATGTAACGATTACAATACAAAGAATTAATATCTTATACTGTAACAAGAGTTGCAATTAAGATACCATGTTCATCACAAACAATTGTTTAAAAATTTCAAAAAGCTACGGAGTGTACTTTTGTTTTAATATGCATGTACTCTTATAGTCTTATAATATTAATATATGTTTTGTTCTCTCTCCTACATAGATAAGTGAATAATATATTAATATATGCTTTCTTCTCCACTTCTCCTACATAGATCTCATCATGTGTACACATCTTTTAAAACTATCAAAAGGCTGTGCCTTATGAGATCTTATTTCATCAAAGATAAACTAAATTTGTTACAGAAGCACTTTAATATGACCCAAAAATGTTTCTAGGCATTTCCAGCCCAACCTCAGGCGCTTCCAAAAGCTGTGAAACGTTTCCCATTTTTCCGATACGTTTCCGCCACGTTTCCAGAAGTTTCTGGCCGTTTCCCGTTTCCGAAACGTTTCCGGGACGGGAGACGGCACCCTCTAGGCGTTTCCGTGCAACATAGCTTCATACTGTCCATTGAACTATCCTTCATATCATGAGCACCTTCTTTCATTCTGTCTTTACCTTGCTCCATCTTGTGCTTTGCATTTTCGGACTTGATGTCCGAGTGGCTTTCGGCTTCGTCCCCGTTGTATCCACTGTTGGTTTCCTGACTCGCATGCTTCCCCTATAAGAACAGGCCAAAAGGATTAGTGTCATGAATTTAACTGGTGTAACATAATGGACGTACACTAGATATGTTATATGGACCAATCAGTTGATCAGTTCATATGCAAACCTACTTACCTACAGGTATTCGCTTCTAAAAGATTAGGGTTATACCAACAAACTTAGCATGTTCCCCTATCCAAACCGACATTTGCTTATAGAAAACAACATGTGCCAACATATTTAGCAGCTTCACTAGATACTATTGTACATAGTCATATATATTTTAAATATGTCGCCACGTGTACCTGAGAGTGTTTGGAGGCAGAAGTGAAGCACACCCTGGAGGCTTTCTGAGGGAAAGAAAGAGATGTGAAACGAGGAATGTTTGCTTTAGCTATGTTCAAGAGTGATGATCTTGTGAAATACGTTGATGCCATTGTTAATGTAAGAGCTTTAATTTGTCCTAGCTAGCTGCTGTTCTTTGTGTTACTTTTTTTGTGATGTTTGTGTGTGTTTTGAGATATATGTTTATCTTTGTGTCATTGCCGGTGGTGTAAAGGTTATGACTATAAAGTGGAAGAATAGAAGAAGGTGGCAGCTTGAACATGTGTACACGTGTTGAAGAGTGTGATACGTGTAAGTGGTGAGGTGGTCGGCTTTTCATGCATCAACACTTATCCCTCACTTTTATCCCTTTAGTTAACTAGTCAAACCAGCATTTCGACATTGTCCCACTTAACTTTAATGGGCCAGTACTCGACTTCATTTGAAAACTGATTTTCAACATTATGGTTTTAGACACCATCCATGGACAGGATTTGTACGCCCATATGTTGGGGCTTTAGTCCATTTGGGCAACTATCTTAAAAGATTGAACCCCATTCAATCTATTTGGGCCAACAACTTTTAGCCTAGAGGGACTTAGGGCATGCTTGGTTAGAGTATAAGGAGGTAAGGAAAGGGAAAGGAAATCATTAATGAGGCTTGGTGTACTATAATGCAATGGAGCATTCCCTTAAACAAGGTAATGAGCCATTACCTTACAAATTGGGGGTTATGGTATTCATTACCCTACAAATTGTAGATTTGTGATGTATGTGTTGTTTGTACCAAGCAACATTAATGACATAAGGAATACTAAGGAATGCTCATTATATTCCTTAGTATTCCCTTTGCCTTTTCCATTACCATTATTGACTTTGAACCAAGCATGCCCTTAGTTTCTTTTTGGAACGACAATCTATAAATTTTTTCACATACGTATATACCATGTAACATCTTACATAGACACATGATGTCACAAATACCTCAGACGATATTTAAATCCAAATTGATATGTTGATGGGTTGCTCATATGCTATCGAGACAAAAGTGATAAGAGGGTTTTACGCAATTAGATACATGGCATCGACATATTCTTTATCTTGTTTACAAATATTATGGGTACAGGTATGACGTGATGTAAGATGCTGCCCCCACTTAATCCTACCACGCTTATAGCAAAGATCCCTTATGACAAATACATTCCATGGTTTTTACTCTCAAACGCCACGCCTTATTTCTTCATGAGTAATAAGTACATGTACACATAACTTTTTCTTCAACTACTCATGCGACAAAAACGCAAGAGCCTAAAATAGAGAAAACGAAAAGTTGTGTTGTTGATTTTTGTGAAAACTCACATTGTTTAGGTTAATACTTAACCATGAACTTAAAACGTTCTACTTTGAACTTGTGAGTTCTTGCTTTAACGTATAACCGTTAGGTTAACCCGCGTACGACGGAAAACAACTTTGAACGTATATCGGCACTAGACCACGTTTAGTCTACATCTAATAAGTACTCTATGACTCTCATAAGCATATTTTATAAGTCACATGCATTTGGTTTCATAAGCTTTACGTAAATCACTTAAGACTTGCATTAAGTCTCATGCATGCATGCAACACTTAACTAATTCACCACCTTTGCATTATATACACATAATAAGACATTGTACACTTCAAAAATTAAACTATCTCCCCCTCATACCACTCCAAAACCGGCCACCAATGTTATAACACACTAAATCACCTTTTTCACCTCAAAACCATGACATTGCCTCAATTTCACTAACCTTAAAAGCTACACAAGTTTGAAAAACCAAACCACCACCTCTCGTTATCACTTACACGGCACCAAAGGGTGTCATGTGATCCCTTTCCTCTAATGTTCTTGCACCTTCATGTGACTTTTCTTAAACCATTCAAAGTTGCCTTGAGTACTCCTGTATAAACAAGCCATAAGTTAGCCATTTTCTTCACATTATCAAATACACAAAACTCTCAGCTTTCTCTCCTTTCCTACACGACAGCAAACACACACTTACAACAAGTTTTCAAGTTGGTTTAAGCGTTTGGTTCATGGGTTATACATAAATTAGAGTTTTGGTTTAAGAAACTAGGGTTTTCTTGGAGTATTTGGGTTGTTTGTGCACTTTTGATCATCCAATCATCCACAACACTTGTAAGCATTTCATAAACTCATTTCATACTTTATTTCATTCATATTTAACATTTCATGCTTGCTTCCATATCACCACTATATGCTTGTTATGTTGAAAGTTGTTTAAAACTTAGTATGAACAAATCCTAAATTTGCCATAATTTGCAGTCGACTTTAGTGCACCATTTAACCACTTTAAAATGAGTTTTAGCTAAATTCCTTTATACCACAGTTATACATATGTATTAAGTAATTCTTAGCCAAATTTTATAAATTTTGTAATCTTTTAGTATTTTTAACATGTGATACGAAACTACTTGTCGGAAAAGCCTTGAATCTGAGTACTCGACACAAAACACCTAAATGAAGGATCTAAACTCCAAATTAGAAACTATAATTGGACTTTTTGAAAAGTTAGGACATAGATCTAACTCTAGGATCTTGAATTTTGAAAATTGGATGAAAAAAGAGTAAGTTATAGCCTCGTGAAGCCAGGAAAATTTTTTGAACAAAACGTAACAGCAAGTCAGCCTGTATTTATGTATAAATCGATACCTAAAGCATGTTTTCACAAACGGAGACTTTTATTTCTTGAAAATAGATATTTTTACCTACGTTTAGGGATTTGAATGACCAAAATTGGGCAAGAAACGAAGAAGTTACGCATATTTAAAGTCGGAATTAAATTTCAATCAACGACCTTTTTAGTAGTTTCTGGAACCAAAAACACGTTTAACTTGTTATTCTTAAATGATTTGGCATACGAAACTTTATAAAATCTCACTACAAGTCTATAGAGGTGATAAAACTTTATAAAACTTATATGAATATAGTACATATCGTATCATTCCTAAGACGACTTAATTGATTAGGTCGCGGTTAAGACATTTTGTCACGTTCAACTCTACGTACCTATTCCCGTATTCACCACTTGATTGAGGTGAGTTTCATAGCCTCATATTTACTTACTTTATACTCGTTTTGTAATACTTTGGGGTGAGAATACATTGCTTGCTTTTACTTACGGACACAAGTACTTAAAATATTTATGGATTGCCTAAGTTACTACTATTGCCGTTAAGTCCCCACTATCATCAACCGTTAATTACGTTGTAAGCCGAATGTTGTGAATATATCTATTGAGATTAAACTCTCCCGTCCAGGTAAGTAGCGCTTACTTGATTTCCTTATAAAACGGACGCATAACATTTGATGGCGTACATGTGCTTGGCAAGGCACCCGTTTGGGGTGGATAAACAAACTAACTGTTAAGACTTTGGTGTCATGAGCTTAGCGCAATATTAATATTTTTTATGATACTGTGAGTGAAGCAGTAGTCACTAACACTTTTCATGATATTGTGAGTGAAGCAGTGGTCACTAAACCTTGTGGTCCATGTTTTCGGCTTGCTTAAACCTATGAGCTCACAAACTTTATGTTGACGTTTTAGCATGTATTTCTCATGTTCTTGATTTCACTAGCTTGTATTGCATGTAGCATATCATAGAGTCGCATTTTGGGATTTCATTATGACGAAGTATTGTTACATTACTTATCGTTTGATTGCAAAAACTTTTGATTATATTTTGTGAAAATCTTGGGCTATGTATTGTAAAACATTATTTCAATGAATCGAACATGTACTTTTTAAACGACTCGTGTAGTGGTCATTATTTATATTTTGTGTCTTTGTGCTATGAAGTCATACCCAAGTAACCTTTCCACTACGACGTTTTGGAAGTGTGACAATTTCTTATTCGATTCATGAAATAGTTGTTTCTAGTGATCTGGTCAAGTTAGAGTACAACTTTTATAATTCGATACTTGAAATTAATTGTTTAAATGATTGCCTTTAAAAGAATCTATTTAGACCTAAGTAAGAATGTAATCTAGTAGAGCCAAATAACAATGCATCAGGTCAAAACTGACCTTGACCATAAACCAAAGTGGAATGGAGAATCCATAACCAAATCGATATACTCGGTTGGTTTCCATTTTGTATTATTATTGTTATCATTTTTTGGGCCAATTTCATATCTCCCTTCATTTTAGTTGGAAATTTCATGTATAACAAAATATGCATTAAAAACATTGTACATTATATATTCAATACTTGCACTTTAAGTATATATAAAATTTAATCATGAAAGTAGGATAATATATGAAATTAATCATTATTATTATTATTTTTCCGATTTTGCGTTGAGCTAGTTTAGTTTAGTAAGTTTAAGTGGTTTTTTTCCTTCATTTTTTGCCCGAATCAAACCAACCGAAGCTCAAAACCACCAATAACTAAAACCGATCACTGAACCGATCTTTGGCCAGTTCGATTCAATGCATTAATTCGGTTCGGTTCAATTTTCGAATGTACATGCTACTCCTACTTACATTAGTGTCACAAACCAAAATTCCCAAAACCAAAAGGGTACATTACACCATATCCCACATCTATCAAAAGATAAGACACACCTTACCTTATCTACCCTTCTTCAACCTTCACTCTCAAATTTAAACAACAATGGCAGCCTCACTCACCTCCACCTTCTCCACCATCTCCTCCGCCGCCCCACTTCCCAGACACCCACCACACCGCACCACCTCATTCTCCTCCATTACCACAAACCATCATTTCCATCCTTTAAACCCGAGCAACAGACCAGAAACCATTTACTTGGCATCTTGATGACCCAGATCATAAATTTTTTACCATGAAAAGCCTGATGATTTCGACAACCAAAGTCCTTTTGATGAAGACCTATGGAGGATGATGATGTCATTGCTGAGGCTTATGAAAGCTTTATGGTCTGCCTTATAGTGGTGAAAGTGTCTTAGGAAATGATGTCTATGTTATGGATTGCTAAGGTTAAGAAACTATGTTTTGGGAAGTTAAGAAAGACAAAGTTCAGAGATGGGCTTTTGAGAAAGATCTGTTAGGTATTTTATGTTGTTTTTTTTTTTTTTTTTTTTTTTTTTTTTTTTTTTTTTTTTTTTTTTTTTTTTTTTTTTGGTTATGATGGAATTGCTTGTTTTTCGGGCTTATTTGAATTTGGAAAAGCTAATATATCCATTTTTCCGGCTTTTTAGCTTATTTAGTTGAGCTGATTTTTGTAAATAAACCAAAAGCTCTAGCTGATACACTCATAAGGCGAAAAAAGTGAGCTTTCGAGCTTTGCCGATTTCGAATAAGGAGATTGTGTGTTTTGGATTGTGAAATGTGGGTTGGGCTGTTTAGGGGATGTTTGGAAATGCTTTTTTTCCAGGCTTATGGGCTTATTTGAATTTGGGAAAGCTCATATCTTCATTTTTATGGCTTATTAGCTTATCTAGTTGAGCTTACGAGCCATAAGCTCTAGTTGGTAAGTTGATAAGCCGATAAAAGTGAGCATACTAGCTTTTTCGATTTCAATAAGCCCATCAGCCCGAAAAATAAGTAATTCCAAACACCCCCTTATAGGTGTTGTAGTTAGGTTGATGTTGGTTCATAGTTTGCTACTGAATAATGTGAGAGTTCAGGATTAATGGGTTTGACCTTACATGTCAAAGGGTGCAGTTTGACTTTTTGGGTCAAAGGACTGATTCTTGGGTTACATCATTTTGATGTGAAGGTTTTTGTTTATGTTTATGAAGTGGCGATTGCATTGACTGACTTAACATATCTTGATTATAGATTGAGATTGGTGCATGGTTTATAACTAGATTCACATCATTTTGGCGATTGCATTCGAGATTCATATAGATTTACCTTCTATCCGTAGGAAATTTGCACCATAGGAATCACTAGTTTCAAACTACTTTTAATGTTCATTCTAGTGATAAGTGAACAATTATAAGGCTATGTGTGATAACATGTTTTGATCTTTACGTAATATTTTGTCAGCTTGTTGATTAAACAAATGCAAAACTGCAGGTGAGGAGGGTGACAAAGGTGGTGAAAGGAGGGAAACAATTGCATTTTAGGGCAGTTGTGGTTGTTGGTGATAAGAAAGGTAACGTGGGTGTTGGTGTTGGTAAGGCTAAAGAAGTTGTTACAGCTGTGCAGAAATCTGCCACAAATGCTCGTAGGAATATAGTTACGGTTCCTATGACCAAGTACCTGACCTTTCCGCATAGGTAATATGCTCCCGTTTTTCTTTTATTTCTGATTCATGTACTTACAAATGATACATGGTTCAAGTACTTGAACACAACAGAAGTGTGTCGTTTATGCTAACAGTACTTTTGTAATCTGGCCATGTTTCTGTATGGAATTTTCATCACGTATTAGTCAAATGTTAAAGACATACAAATTTGATTATACCATTTTTTATCACATGTGCTGTTTCTTATGGGTCAATTCCATATTTCCCCAATTTGAACTCCAAAATACCAACATAAACCATACATGATGTTAATCTTATGCTTCTATTTTCGGGGAAAAACTAGATGGAAAGTGGGCTGATGGGTCAAAATGGGGGTAAAAGTTGTAAGGTTCAACACTTTTTGTACATATGTTTTTCAACATTGGATGTATCATTTATCTAGTTTTTCTATGATTTAGGAGATCACTTTAAACCAATTTGACAGTTTTGTCCAAGTAAATTCTTGTTTATTATATCTGACTTGTTAAATTTGAAAGATAACCGGAATAAATATATGGCAGGTCTGATGGAGACTATGGCGCAGCCAAGGTCATGCTAAGGCCAGCATCACCAGGTACCGGTGTCATTGCTGGAGGTGCAGTTAGGATTGTATTAGAAATGGCAGGTGTTGAAAACGCTTTAGGGAAACAGCTTGGAAGCAACAATGCTCTTAACAATGCTAGGGCAACCGTTGTGGCAGTTCAACAAATGAGACAGTTTAGTGAAGTTGCTCGTGAACGTGGGATCCCAATGGAAGAACTTTGGAAATAAATGAAACAAATGTGTATGAAATAACAGTCTGTATTCTTTTTTGTTAATGTTATTATCAGGTTGTTTTTGGGAGTTGATAACTAAAATTGCAAGGCAGGGAATGTAACTGCCAAAGGAAGTTGCGGCTAACAATCCAATTGAACATGCTGATATCTTTTGAGTTTGTAATGCTAAATTATCTTCATGCTAGAACTACACAAATGTTGTTGAGCTAAGCAAACTAAACTTGATTCAATTTAGACCATCCTTAGTCATGTTGGTTAGTTTGATTACTAAGTTCCACTTGATTCAAACTGAACTTAACTCGCATCTGATCATCCTTAAGTTTTATTCTTGTACAGAGTTTTGCATCAATAGCATGAACAATGACTTATTCGCTATAAATTGATAAATGAAATGGTGAAAATTTAGCCGTGGTGAAAATTTTCTGCAATGAAGTTCCAAAAATGCATGTTTTTGTTTATTTGTGAAGGGGAGAATGTATTATAATTCACAGGAAGATAGAAGTTAATCCAGTGTTCAAGGACAGTTCCCTTGATCCACTAAACTTGAGCAAAACAAATACTCCATATAAAACACTATGCTAACTTCCTTACATTCATGGTTCATACAGCCACTGTAACAAACAAACTGCAGCGACACACAAAGAAATAGATATAACCGGTGGATCATATCACATATGAGTATTGAACTCCATACTAGCACTTCTTGTCTCAACTTTATACAAAGTACTCCATCTTTCACGACTCGGTAGTATCAAGTCAAGGAAGACAACCACCACACAAGAACCACGATCCTTACGCATGTTAGTAATTGGGGTTAGGGTGATGATAATCTTGGATATCTTCACGAATCGTGTAAGTTCACTTTCCGTATAAAGTATTTTGACCCTATTGGTGCCTGGGTATCACGAAATCCTTATCGGGATAATTCGAGAAGAACACTTTGTTTCTAGGCACAAGAGAACAAAGCAAGACAGATAGAATTGTGTGAAATTCGTATCTATAGAAGAGACCAAAGTTACCTGTTAAATAACAGAAACTTATGACAGTTATTAGCGGTTAAATTCGGTTAATCCGAAAAGTCACAACCCTTCACCAACAAGGGGCGCTGCCCCTTGACCCCCGCATATTTGTTTGGGATAAAACATATTAGCTCAACGAGTGTGCACTCCACACTTCCCTAACTCGTATCCGAGCTTAATATGAAAATCCATTGGTCTCTAGTAAATCACAATTACCTAAAATATTTGATGACACTAACATCACCAACAACACATGTAATCATTAGACCGTCTGCTCCAACTGTTCATACTGCAATCGAACAGAAATAATTCCTGTGGCACTTTGAAGTCCAANTAAAGTTGCCCAAATTGCAAGGCAGGGAATGTAACTGCCAAAGGAAGTTACGGCTAACAATCCAATTGAACATGCTGATATCTTTTGAGTTTGTAATGTTAAATTATCTTCATGCTAGAACTACACAAATGTTGTTGAGCTAAGCAAACTAAACTTGATTCAATTTAGACCATCCTTAGTCATGTTGGTTAGTTTGATTACTAAGTTCCACTTGATTCAAACTGAACTTGACTCGCATCTGATCATCCTTAAGTTTTATTTTTGTACAGAGTTTTGCATCAATAGCATGAACAATGACTTATTCGCTATAAATTGATAAATGAAATGGTGAAAATTTAGCTGTGGTGAAAATTTTCTGCGATGAAGTTCCAAAAATGCATGTTTTTCTTTATTTGTGAAAGGGAGAATGTATTATAATTCACAGGAACATAGAAGTTAATCCAGTGTTCAAGGACAGTTCCCTTGATCCACTAAACTTGAGCAAAACAAATACTCCATATAAAACACTATGCTAACTTCCTTACATTCATGGTTCATACAGCCACTGTAACAAACAAACTGCAGCGACACACAAAGAAATAGATATAACCGGTGGATCATATCACATATATGAGTATTGAACTCCATACTAGCACTTCTTGTCTCAACTTTATACAAAGTAGTCCATCTTTCACGACTCGGTAGTATCAAGTCAAGGAGGACAGCCACCACACAAGAACCATGATCCTTGCACATGTTAGTAATTGGGGTTAGGGTGATGATAATCTTGGATATCTTCACGAATCGTGTAAGTTCATTTTGCGTATAAAGTATTTTGACCCTATTGGTGCCTGGGTATCACGAAAATCGGGATAATTCGAGAAGAACACTTTGTTTCTAGGCACAAGAGAACAAAGCAAGACAGATAGAATTGTGTGAAATTCGTATCTATAGAAGAGACCAAAGTTACCTGTTAAATAACAGAAACTTATGACAGTTATTAGCGGTTAAATTCGGTTAATCCGAAAAGTCACAACCCTTCACCAACAAGGGGCGCTGCCCCTTGACCCCGCAAGGAGGCGCGGCCCCCTTGACCCCCGCATATTTGTTTGGGCAAAAACATATTAGCTCAACGAGTGTGCACTCCACACTTCCCTAACTCGTATCCGAGCTTAATATGAAATCATTGGTCTCTAGTAAATCACAATTACCTAAAATAGTTGATGACACTAACATCACCAACAACACATGTAATCATTAGACTGTCTGCTCCAACTGTTCATACTGCAATCAAACAGAATTAATTCCTGTGGCACTTTGAAGTCCAAATTCCAAACTTTACCAGCCTGCAAAACTGCTGGAGATGATTTGACTCTTGTGTCATCAACTTGAGTTTAATAGTTTCAATAATGGCATGATACTATCTGAAAGATTTTTGCAGGAAGTATGTACTGGTTTACTACAGTCTAATATAAGAAAAACTATATGAATTTCAGAATTCACAAGTATAGACAAATCTGATGAGATATCGAGAGAAGTTAAGTTGTACAAATATAAAGGTACCAAGAAGCATTTGTTATGGATTCGACGATATATGTGAACTTACATGTTATTGGCTGTTGATAGCCGTCATGCAATTAAACAAACTTCCTGGCATGTCAGAATAAATCGAGCTTTCAAGTGCATTGTGTGATGTGCTGTGATAAAACTTCATGGAAGTCACACATAAGTCATTCTTTGCTTCAAATAAATGTACTGCATAAAACATCCCCAGTTCATTATACTACATACTAGCTAGGGCGCAGTTGAGTGCTAAATGTAACTTCAGGAATTTTAAATGTAACTATTACAAAGTTAGTGCCTAGATGGAAGTTCTCAACCGCCTAACATGTTCACAGTATCTTGCCAATCCACCCTGTGTGATAAAACACAAAAAGTATAGCAGACAAATCAAGCATTCAACGTTACATGCATTTCAAGAAGATGCCCTACAGAGGAACCCAACTGTTCAGAGATTCACTGCTATAGAATACTTCGTCAGGATCTATAGGAATCACCTATCCAAAATAATATGTGTGGGCCTTAGGGCTCTTCACGTAAGTTTTAGACTGCAGAAAACCGATTATAACGCTATTTAAAAAATAAAAGGTAAATTTTGCATATAACAAAATGCTTGATTAATATAACGCATAAACTTCACAAAATTAGACCGCCTCAAGCTTTAAAATTGAAGATCACAACAAAGCTTTTGGCATATTTAACTTTGTGATCAAACAGACTAAATATCAGATTTAAGTGAATATCGATATTATGTATTACTAATTACCTGAGCCTTAATGGGTATCTTTATTACCTTGTTTGCGGCTATGTAAGAATCAATAAATACAAGCATTATCATAGCAGTAAGGAAAGAGGAAAAAACCAGATACCGTATTCATAGTAGTTAAGACAATGTCTAGCACATCTAATTTGGTTCTCAAAAAATCAAATTTAGTATTCATGTGGCTTTCAAAAAAAAAAAAAANAAAAAAAAAAAAAAAAAAAGCTGTTTTTTAATAATATTCCTGTGATGCTGTGATGGTTACAAACCATCACATTAAAAAAATTTAAACTCTTAGGTCTCAAACCATTACAGAAGAAACCTTCACCGTAAATGTTTTTAAAATCTCAAAACACCTTTTCACTTGCGTTATGAAGGTTCCGTCAAAGAAATTTGGACACGTGTTGTGAAGGTGCTTTTTGTTCATTTAAAATTAGAAAACACGGTGTATAAAAACTGAGTTTTTTGCGACTAACTTATGCCTTATCTGCATATGATTTTTACTGATTTAAATCCCAACAGATGGAACTTTAGTGAACTTAAACATGAGTTCCTATTTGCTAATTTTTGGGACCTCTTTAGGTTGATCCTTCATATCCCACTCGCAAACTCGTTGAAACCACAGACAGAAATATTCAACCTTTAAATCAAATTTGATACTGTATTAAAGGTTTATTTCCACTTCTAGAATATATGATAATCCATTAAAGTGAAGATATATTAGTTAAACAGTATCAAATTTGATACGGTATTAAAGGAAATTTCCACTTTTAGAATATACGTTTAAATAGTATTGGCTTGAGCTTGACGCTGGTCCAAGCGGAGTGTTGTGGCTTGGGAATGGGCCTGGCCTGATCCTCAGTATAGGTCATGGCTTGAGTGTAAATGGATTCATTATGGACTTGGGCTTAAACATGAGCTCGAAGCTTAGCCTTCAAACAAATATACATATACATGAATTATCTAAATTAAGCATTGCATAATGAGCTTCAAGTCCAAACAAACTTTTAAATGATAATCCATCATTACCGCAGAGGATTCTGCCAACTTCCCAACATTTTTGGATAATAGTGTTCGAGTGCAAGTGCGTGTGATTTTTTTTCATGATTTGATCTACATTCTCGTTTTTTAGATGATTGGTGGAGTATATTTTACGACATATATAACCAAAGTATGGAGTGTGAGATATCCAAAAATGTTGGGAAGTTGGCAGAATCCTCTGCGGTAATGATCGATTATCACTTAAAAGTTTGTTTGGACTTGAAGCTCATTATGCCATGCATAATGTTGATGGATTCATTATAACTTGGGCTTGAACATGAGCTCGTGCCTCCGCCTTCAAACAAATATGCATATACATAAATTATATACAAACAAAGGTATGACATTATGAGCTTCAAGTTCAAACAAACTTTTAAGTNAAAGAACGTAGATCAAATTGTGAAAAAAACACACTCGCGCGCCCGAAACAATCTATCATCCTAGAACAATTATAATTCAAGGATAATAGATTGCTCGAATGCGCGTGCGTGCGTTTTTTTTTTTCATGATTCAACCTACATTCTCATTTTTTAGACGATTGGTGGAGAATCTTTTGTGACACATATAACCAAAGTATGGATTTTGAGATATCCAAAAAGGTGGGAAATTGGTAGTATCCTCTGCAGCAATGATCGAGTATCACTTAAAAAGTTTGTTTTGACTTAAAGCTCATTATGCCATGCTTAATTTAGATAATTTATGTATATGTATATTTTTTTGAAGGCTAAGGATCCAACTCATGTTCAAGCCAAGTCCATAATGAATCCATTAACACTCAAGCCATGATCTATACTGAGGATCAAGCCAGGCCCGTTCCCAAGCCACAACACTTCGCTTGGACCATGGTTTGAGTGTTGATGGATTCATTATGGACTTGAGCTTGAACATGATCTCGAGTCTCAGCCTTCAAACAAATAAACATATACTTAAATTATATACAAACACAGGCAGGGCATTCTGAGTTTCAAGTCCAAACAAACTTTTAAATGATAATCGATCATTACCTAAGCACACGATTCAGCCAACTCCCCACCATTTTTGGATATCTCAGACTCTATAGTTTGGTTATATATTTCATAAAATATACTCCACCAATCATCCAAAAACCAAAATGTAGATCAAATCATGGAAAAAACACACTCGCGCAACAGAACAATCTATCATCCTAGATCAATTATAATCCAAGGATAATAGAATGCTCGAATGCGCGTGCGTGCGTTTTTTTCATGATTCGATCTACATTCTCATTTTTTAGATGATTGGTGGATTATCTTTTGTGACATATATAACCAAAGTATGGACTTTGAGATATCCAAAAATGGTGGGAAGTTGGTAGAATCTTCTGCAGTAATGATCGATTATCACTTAAAAGTTTGTTTGACTTGAAGCTCATTATGCCATGCTCAATGTAGATAATTTATGTACACGTATATTTGTTTGAAGGCTAAGGCTCGAGTTCATGTTCAATCCTAAGTCCATAATGAATCCATTAACACTCACGCCATGACCTATACTGAGGCTCAGGCCAGGCCCGTTCCTAAGCCACAACACTCCGCTTGGACCATGGCTTGAGTGTTGAAGGATTCATTATGGACTTGGGATTGACATGAGCTCGAGCCTCAGCCTTCAAACAAATATACATATACATAAATTATATACAAACATAGGCATGGCATAATGAGCTTCAAGTCCAAACAAACTTTTAAGTGATAATCGATCATTACTTAAGCACACGATTCTGCCAACTCCCCACCATTTTTGGATATCTTAGAATCTACACTTTGGTATGTCATAAAATATATTTCACCAATCAGCCAAAAAAAAGAATGTAGATCAAATTGTGAAAAAAACACACTCGCGCGCACCGGACAATCTATCATCCTAGAACAATTATAATTCAAGGATAATAGATTGCTCGAATGCACGGCATGCGTTTTTTCATGATTCGACCTACATTCTCATTTTTTAGACGATTGGTGGAGAATCTTTTGTGACACATATAACCAAAGTATGGATTTTGAGATATCCAAAATGGTGGGAAGTTGGCAGAATCCTCTACGGTAATGATCGATTATCACTTAAAAGTTTGTTTGGACTTGAAGCTCATTATGCCATGCTTAATGTAGATAATTTATGTATATGTATATTTGTTTGAAGGCTAAGGCTCGAGCTCATGTTCAAGCCCAAGTCCATAATGAATCTATTAGCACTCAAGCCATGACCTATTTTCAGGCTCAGGCCAGGGCCGTTCCCAAGCCATGCTTGGACCATGGCTTGAGTGTTGATGGATTCATTATGACTTGGGCTTGAACATGATTTTGAGCCTCAACCTTCAAACAAATATACATATGCACAAATTATATACAAACACACGCATGACATTATGAGCTTTAACTCCGACAAACTTTTAAGTTGTATTCGGTCATTACCTAAGCACACAATTCTACCAACTCCCCACCATTTTTGGATATCATAGAATCTACACTTTGGTTATATATGTCATAAAATATACTTCACCAATCAGCCAAAAAACGAGAATGTAGATTATATTGTGAAAAAAACACACTCTCGCGCACCGGAACAATCTATCATCCTAGAACAATTATAATCCAAGGATAATAGTGTTTGAATGCACGTGCGTGTGTTTCTTTCATGATTTGATCTACATTCTCATTTTTTAGATGATTGGTGGATTATCTTTTATGAAATATATAACCAAAGTATGGATTATGAGATATCTATAAATGGTGGGAAGTTGGCAGAATCCTAAACCATGGGGTGTTGAGCCAAATGTTGTTAATGCTTATCAAGTCATAAAATAGACCTTGGCTAATGATACGTATTTGGGTCACAATGAGTATCTTGGAGACAAAGGTGTTGGGGTTTCTTACGTGGTAAATAAAAGTGGAAGTGAGCCATCACCTCAGGTTGCTTCTCCTATGACGAGTTTTGTTGTGGCTATGCAATCCCAAAAGATTGGTACGCATGGGGACATGAGTAAGTCTAGTGTGAGTGGTAATGTGGTTGCAAATCATGTTACTAATTCTTCTAATCTACCTACCTCAAGTGTATTGAAACAACCCCATCCTACGAATGACCCTAATATGAAGCCGGTTTCATATGCGGGCGTTACGTCTAATGATCCTAAGAAGCACAAATCTAATTTTCGTAGGTTGGAATGTAGTAACAAAAATAATGGAGTGGATCTTACCGTTCCTATTAAAGTGATTGAAAAGGTAAATGCTCATTTTGATAAGACCCTCTATGGTTACTTTCTTGGAAAACGGATTGCTTTTATATATATATATAAGCTTACGGTATATATCGCTTATATACCCCGCGCCTACCCGCCCGCCTATACTTATCACTGGATCACCGCGCTCGATACCATACTTAGCTATTAATATAAATATATATAAATATACTATATTATATATAGTATTTATATATATTTAATAATATACGGGTCTTTTGACGTTCCTACCAAAAAAAAAAAACAAAGCGATTGCTTTTCCGGTTGTTGATTACTATGTACGTAATGTGTGAACTAAATATGGGATTCAAAAGGTTATGATGAATGCTAAGGGCTTCTTTTTCTTCAAGTTTACCACTAAGAAAGGTGTAGAAGATGTCCTTGAAAATGGGCCATGGATGATTAGGAATGTACCTATAATTCTTACACCGTGGACTATGAATACTAATCTTCTTAAAGAGGATTTGACTAATATTCCGGTGTGGGTTAAGTTCAATGATGTTCCACTTGCTATGTTCTCTGATGATGCTCTCAGTCTTCTTGCCACTTTGATTGGTATTCCTAAAATGCTTGATGCTTACACTAGTCAAATGTGCATGAAATCTTGGTGCCATGGACGGAGCTTATCAAGGGCAAGAGGGGGTTGTGGCCCCCCCAAATCTAGGACCACTAAGCTTTATATTTTGTAGTTTTGTACACAATTTCTAAAAAGTTAGTATAAATGTAAAATAATTATAGGTTTGGCCCCCTCAAAATTATTACGACTACATTTCGGCCCCTCCAATAACATTGCTCAAGCTCCGTCCCTGCTTGGGGCCGTAATAGTTTTGCTAAGTGCTTGATTGAAGTTAAGGCATATGAGGTGCTTAAGGAAAGTCTCACTGTTGAAATACCCTACTTGATGGGTCGGGTTCTACTATTGAAAAGGTTCGTGTTGAGTACGAGTGGAAGTCGCCTCAATGTGATACGTGTAAGCTCTTTGGTCATACGCTGCTTGATTGTCCTAAGTCTGCTCCACCTCTTACTCAGCCTAAACAGAGTGTTAATGATGGTTTTCAAATGGTCAATAATAAGAATAAGGGTAATAATGGTGGTGACAATGCTCCGGGTAAAGGAGGTTTTACTAAACCTGCTATGGGTCATAAGTTTAGGTATCAACCTAAAGCACCTCCTCCTGAATCAAGAAGGTGGATACTACAAAGAAGAAGGCCGTTGATGTGGCTAGTACGAGTGGTATGAAGATTGCTACATCAAACCGGTTTGATGCCCTTCATATGGATAATACTGATGACTTTGGTATTCCTGCCAATGAAGTGACTAAGGATGTGAATTCTGGTATTCTAAAGGAAGCTAAGGAGGACGAGTCTTTAGAGACCGGTAATGCATCACAAGAACCACTTGTGAGTGATTCAATGGGAACAAAGGAAGTTGGTTCTACTCCTTTAGTTGAGAAAATTGGGGGGCTTGAAAAGCTAATTGTTGATGGGAAAGCTACTCTTGTGGATGATGATGGTCATCCTATTTAAAAGGTTGACTATCCGGGGTCTACTTCTTCTACTAAGAGGGTTAACCCATTCTGTAAGGTGGGAAAGATTGTTGTTTCAGAAAGTGATGAAGACGAGGTTGTGAATACGTTTGATGAGTCCATGAACCTATTTGGTGGTGGTCATGATCGTGAAGATGATTATGATGACTATGATTATGATGACTATGCGGATCAGGTCTACGATCTTCCGGGGAATTTGGATGCTTTATATGACACGTATGGTATCAAGCTCCAAAGTCTTGGTAGAAAGTAATTTTGTTTTCATAGGAGTCTAATGGTATCTTTTGAGTAGTGGTTTTTTCTTATTTAGAGAATTGGAAGTATCTGGTTATGTAAGCTTTTTCGCCTATGTAACGGATATGGGATTCACCCATATCCTTTGTACTTAAACGTTTTTTGGAGTAATATATTTACATGGTCTTTTGACCTTTTACCCCCAAAAAATATGTAGATAATCTATGTATATGTATATTTGTTTGAAGGCTAAGGCTCGAGCTCATGTTCATGCCCAAGTCCATAATGAATCCATTAATACTCAAGCCATGACCTATACTGAGGCTCAGGCCTGTTCCCAACCCACAACACTCTGCTTAAACATGAGTTCCTATTTGCTAAGTGTGGCTCAGGCCTGTTCCCAAGCCACAACACTCTGCTTAAACATGAGTTCCTATTTGCTAAGTGTTGTGACCTCTTTTGGTTGATCCTTCATATCCCACTCGCAAACTCGTTGAAACCACGGACAGAGATATTCAACCTTTAAATCTAATTTGATACTGTATTATAGGTTTATTTCCACTTTTAGAATATATGATAATCCATTAAAGTGAAGGAAAAGTTACTAACATTGAAATCTGTAGTAAATATGTATAAGATCGGTTAAAAAAATCCAAATTAATTCTGAATTTGAAAGTATCACATGTCAACTCATGATGTCAAGCATAGCAACTTTTTGCATTGAAAGAGTCAGATTCATTAAATGTCTAAAACTGATAGCAATGATGGTTATCAAAGGTTGCTAATAGATGACACGAATAGATATACAAGGTCATACAAGTGATTTCTGCAATTTACATACTGAGAGACCTAACTACCAACATAAGTAACAAGAAAGAGAACATACCTCAAGGGGTATAACCAAGTCCCGCCTCTGCAACAAAGACTTGACCAGCATTGAATATGCAGATTCATCTATTCTGCTTTCTATCCCATTCCTACATGGCACCTTTTCCTATGCTTCACCACCTGATTAGGATGAACAAGAATGAAGCTGCTGATCTTTTGTGATTGGGACAAGAATTATAAATATTTCTACTGATATACACACATTTTTGCACCATATGTCTTCAAAGATTACGTTTCAGTTCAATTTTTTGTGTTTTATTATGCGGTCTGAAGAAATAACTTATATAATACGCATGCGCATAAGTCAGGAAAAACCGCTCACATATATTGGTATCCATAGTTGTATGACTTCTTGAATAGATGTACATAACTTTACGTTAAAAAATTTACACATACAAACATGTAACAGGTAATTGGAGGAAAAAAGAGCACATCGGAGAACAAACATAATAACAATTCTAGTGCCATTTGCATATATTTCAGTAGTTTCATTCATGTTCATCTTTTCCATATGGTGAAGCACAAAAATTGAAGCCTTGAGAAGGAGAAGTAATATAAATATGAATAAAACAATAGTGTCACAAATTAGAATTTGGTGTTGCGGGTAACATTTTAAATTTAAAATGCAATTAGATCATGAACTTATCAATATATTTGTCGGATATGTGATCATTAAACTGACTTAATTTTTTTTTGCAAGGCAATTAATATGACTTACTAATCACTACTAAAATAATTAAATACAGCTCTATGAAAAAAATTAAAATAACTATACATACCACGAAGCAATAGTACCTGTATCATGATGTCACATGTACCTAAATCAGGTAACACTTGATTAATACCGTGTTAACAGCGACAATGTATTGTTGGACAACATATACATCTTTGTCCAAAGAATATTGCCACAGATTATCATCATCCTGCAATAAACAGAGTGAAAAGTAATTAGCGGATATGTGCAAGATAAGTTTTGAATAAGAGAATATATGACAAAGCGGTATAAAATATTAGTGGATAGAATATTTGTTGTATTAAATTATGTTGCATTAACAGAAATACCAAACAAAGTCGCTCCATATCTTTTGTTATTCTATAAAATATTAGTGGATAGAATATTTGTTGTGTTAAATGGCGTTTTTTTTTTTTTTTTTTTTTTTTTTTTTTTTTTTTTTTTTTTTTTTTTTTTTTTTTTTTTTTTTTTTTTTTTTTTTTTTTTTTTTTTTCTTTTTTATGATACTTATTAGAGATATCAAGTCAAACTCTATAAGACTAGACAATATGGTATTGAAGTGCAAAAATAATAGGAATAGCCATATCTATATGTGTATATCGTAAACATTAGAACTGAAACACAGGGTATCGAAATGGTAACAGTTATGAATATTTGTAATTTATTTTAGAAGAACATTAGTCGGACACGTGAACTTTAAAATATTGGACTTCATATAATATACGGAATCGTGGTTTATGACATTGTAACGGCACAAAGCTAAAAGACACGGGCCTTTTAAAACGTAACTATATCATATGTTGTGTGCAGCCCATCCTTGGCATTTCTAATTTTTTTCCAATATAGTTTTGGTCTTCTCTAAACTTGTGCTAATACAAAAACAAACCGAGGAATGATGGTACTCTTGCTTAATATTTAGATAGCTAGTCACATACTATAGACTGTGATTGCACGAATGCTTTATGTTTCACCTATACTGACCCAACTTTGCTTCCACTCCTACCTGGTTCGTCATGCCCCGTCAGAAATATATAATCCTCTATTTTTTTATTCACTCATCCCTTACTATCCATCTATTTTTTTGGCATTTCGAAACAAAGACGGGTAAATGCATAACGTTTTCCCTGTTAAGGTTACTCGGCGAGGCAAATCTAAGACTTAGATGTACGCTACCTTCCAACCCTTCCTTGGCCACCCTCAAATGTATACCTAGTGAGGTTTGAACCCTAACTAGAGGTCAGTGCCTAACCACTAGGTCATTTGGTAGTGGTTTGGCATTTCAAACGTAAATAATATAATATTTTGCGTTTAGCCAATTTCAGCTTTAGCTTTCTATTGGATTTTAATTTTTTTTTAATATTTTTGGTCTTTCCTAAACACACGCTTATACAAATTCATTTGGTAGTAGTTTGGCATTTCAAACGTAAATAATATAATATTTTTCGTTTAGCCAATTTCAGCTTTCTATTTGATTTTATTTTTTTTTAAATATTTTTGGTCTTTCCTAAACACATGCTAATACAAAAACAAATCGAACGAGGGTGCTCTTCCTTAATATTTAGGTAGCTAGCCACATACTTTCGACTGAGTTTTCACCATTCCTTTATATCTCGCCTTTGATGACTCACCTCTACATGCCACATCAACAACCTATATCTCGCCTTTAGGTAGCTAGCCACATACTTTAGATTGAGTTTTCACCATTCCTTTTTATTTATTTATTTATTTATTTATTTATTTATCCCTCACTATAAATAAATGGATTGTGGATAAAAACTTAAAGGGTAAAAACTTAGGGTGGGTTAGCCAAATATTTAAAAAAAAATGGCTAACTCGCCCTAAGTTTCTACCCAGGGTAAGTTTTTATACACAATCCATTTAGGCTAGATCATCCATTTACATTAACCCGCCTAAATAATCCCTAGAAATCTAACTCCGGTGATTTGGCATGGGTAACGTTAACTAAAGCCTTACGGATGAACACCAATAGTAAGTGTTTCCACTTAAAGAAAGTTTTCAAGCATATAGAGATTTAAAAACAACACTTGTCACCAATAGGCTTTTGGCCTAGCGGGTATTCTCGAGAGTGAATGCTTCCCAACAAAGTGGTTGTCGGTGGGACTTAAGTGTGAGATTGTGTATAGTGTAGTGAGATTGTAAGTTTGTCTACCGAAAGAAACACTCCTTTAACTTACACAACACTTTGTGACAATAGGAACCATCTTTTACCCCTTACCCTAGGCGCCAATGCCTTCTTTCCTTCCTGAATCACATTAAGCTATATTTAAGGCATTTCAAGTTACCATTTTCTTGTGGTATCAAACATTTATCATTTAGGTTTTCCCAATATTTTTGACCACATGTGTAGCATACTTAAGTATGTAGCGTAATTGGTTAAGTACAAGAATATTATGTATCACGGATTCCTTCACTCTTTTAAGGCAAGAATGAACCAAATTTAGTTAGAAAACAAAATCTTGAGTGAGGGTGGATCACTTGGGTGGATTGCGGGTCGCTACGTAGGCCCATTAGTGTTATTGATAATTCAACCTTTTTAGAATGTGTAACATTAACTAAATTTGAAGACTATGAGATCGTTTCTAGTTAACAACGGCAACTGACCAACGAGTAAGCCAACCTTGATTGGTTCACTCTTTTGATACACAAAAGGCGGGTCACCACATATCACTATGTTCGCCTATTAGTGTTATTGATAATTCAACCTTTTTAAAATGTGTGGTGTTAACAAAATTTGGCGACTATATCATCCACGGGCTTTTAGCCTAGCACGTATTCTCGAGAATGTGAATGCTCCTTAACAAAGTGGTTGCGGGTGGGACTTGGGATACGTGTGAGTTTGTCTGTCTCAGATCACTTCTCTAACTCGCACATCACTTTATAAACATTGGAAACCATCTTTGATTCCTCCCCCACCCGAAGAAAAAAAAAAATCTAATGCAAAAACTACAAATCAACGCCTTTTTTGCTTTCTCGCATCACATACGAGGCATTTCAAGTTACCATATTCTTGTGGTATTAAATATTTACCGTATAGACTTTTCCAATATTTTTACCTAAAGAGTGTAGCGTAATTGGTTTAGAGTACAAGAATTTTATGAGGTAATCACGGGTTCATTCACTTTTTTAAGCAATAACTTTTTTAATTCTAACTTCTTTAGAATGTGAACGACTATAAGATCGTTTATAGTTAACAACGGCCACTAACCAACAAGTAAGCCAACCCCGGTACATTCACTCTCTCATTCCAACAACGGCGGATCACCTCGGTGGGCCACCATTAGAGTGGATCGCTACGTACGCCCATTAGTGTTATTGGTAATTAAACCTTTTTAAAATGTGTACCATTAACTAGATTTGATGACTATGTCATCAACGGGCTTTTAGCTTGCCAATTATTCTCGAGAATGTGAATGCTCCTCAACAAAGTGGTTTGGGGTAAGACTTGGGATACGTGTGAGATTGTGTATAGTGTTGTGATATTGTAAGTTTATCTATCTTGAAAATACTTCTCTAACTCAGCGACGGGAGCGATCTTTGATTCCCTCTTCAAAGCCTCTTTTGCTTTCTCGTATCACATCGGAGGCATTTCAAGTTACCATACTCTTATGGTATTAAATATTTGCCATATACGTTTTCCCAATGCTTAAGTGTGTAGCGTAATTGGTTCGAGGTACAAGAATATTTTGAAGTATCACGGGTTTATTCACTTTTGTAAGCCAAAAAGGAATCAAATCTTCTTGGAAAGAGAACATTCTTAGAGCGAGGGCAGATCAACTCGGTTGGCCGCAGGTCGCAGCGTGGACTCATTAGCGTTATTGGTAATTCAACTTTTTTAGATTGTGTACCATTCACTAAATTTGGCGACCATAAGGTAGCTTTCTTCCAAGCCTTGCCTTATATGATAGTTGTGGCCATGGCCCGTTGGGACCAATGAGTAAGCCAACCCCAGTTCATTCACTCTTTTAAGCTAAGAAGGAACCTCGTGGGCGAGCATGTCGCACATAGGCCTATTAGTGTTATTGGTAATTCAATTTTTTCTAAGATGTGCATCATTAACTAAAATTGGCGACTATAAGGTCGTTTATACTTAACAACGGCCACTAGACCAACGAACCCTCCCCCTCGACCCATTTTGCGATTATGTTTGCCTAAAAAATAGTCAACTTTGTAAAGCATGTCTCTAAGTGGCATATCTAGCTAGCTCAAAGAGCCTTTAGCAAGATATTCTTTTTTGTTTGGCATTGTGCTAATGCTTTAAGCCACAAGTCCATAACCGCCACGATGTATTTATTACATGATTGAATTGTTAAGTTGAGCACAAAAATTAAGTTATCTTATATATTTACGAAAGTTGGAATAGTTCTTTCTTCTAGTAGATGGTTTTCCCACAATACCAATCTTGATTGGTATGAAAAATAAGATATGTTACAAATCGCCCTCCTCTTTTTCTTACACCACCACCTCCCCCCACTCATACACCACCATTGTCAAAAATCGTCTCCCGCCACCATTAAACGTTGTCCACCAGAAAGAATCGTAAGAAAAAAAAATAAAAAAAAGCTCCAAGTTTTAATTCGTCATTGGCGCCTTGCATGGGTAGTTGGGTGCCTAGCTAGTTTTCAAAGTGAAGCCATTTATATTCTAAATGAGTTCATAGATAACTCAAAACCCCTACACACGATGGCTATCTAACATCAAGACTACTTTGGAATCTTCCTATTTATGTACCTCGACAGCAAACGATCCAGAACTAAATTTCACTCATGAATTGGGAAAAGAATTACTTGTCCAAACAAGCGTCCTCTATTGAACTCCACCTGTGGGCACCTCCACCACCCAATCCTACATCTTATATAGCCTAAGTCATATAATAGAGAACTCTAAGGTAGTAAATAATACGGGGATGGTAAGTTTGTAGGTAAGGGGTAAATAAAACTACAAATTTACTTTTAACGAAAATAAAGCAAAGATAAATGTCTTTTTATTAAGTCAAGTTACTTATTCAACGATAGCATTGTAAAAAAGATACCAAAAAACTCTACCACGCATTAAATTGTCCATAAATAGCATCCAAATCCAGTGGTTCTGAAGTAGGAGGTGGGCTTGTAGAACTCATAGCAGTTGTTGTTCTCTGAGATGTTCCGATCTCTGGTCTATTAACCTGTAACTCACAAGCTATATTTCAACTTGACTAATGGTAAATAAACTTATGATTCAAGAGAAATGCAACCATATACTTACTGAATAACTCAATTCTTGTGAACTTTGAGTAGCGAGTTGTGTGTTCGGCCTGGAGTAATTATGTTAATTAACTTTGGAAATGTAGAAAACAAACATAAAAACATCCAATGACTAGATATGTAAGCAGAGAACCTGGGATAGCTTAGAATTCCTGGAAAAGGCAGTCCTTGTTGAAAAACGCTAACCTGCTCACCAGTCCATCTGGTACCCAATCCCAATGCTGGTTCACCCACACTGTTTGTATTGTAGCTTAAAATTCCTGGAAAAGGCGGTCCTTGTTGAAAACCGCTAACCTGCTCACCAGTCCATCTGGTACCCAATCTCAATGCTGGTTCACCCACATTGTTTGTATTGATGCCAAAGAACGGATATTGTTGTACCGATGATGGCCACATGGTATAGAAATATTGTTCTGGAGTGGTCCTTCCGCCATTGGAAAAAGCCCATGCTTGGGCTTGAGCGTGGATTTCTTGAGCCTGGATTTGGTCTTGAAACTGGTTGAAGAAAAGTCTCAGGTCTACGGCTTCAGCACGAGCTTGGGCCTGAGCTTCAGCATGAGCCTGAGCCAGGGCTCGGGCTTGAGCATAGGTGTGGGCCCGAGCTTCAGCTTCAGCACGGGCCTGGGCTTCAGCATATGCTACGGTTTGAACATGGGTCATGGCTTCAACATGGATGGCTCTAGCACGGGCAAAGGCATGAGCATGGGCTTGATCGCGAATCCGAGCTCGAGCCTCAGCCTCCATAAAACATATACATATAAAAGATACATTATTCTACAAACACACGCACAGCCGACACAAACTTTCGGATTTATTGGATCATTACCTGAGCAGAGGACTCCGCTAAATGCCCATCGTGATTTGATATGTAATTAGACACCATTGGACTATAATGATCCCAAAACAGGCTCCACCAGTCAGCTAGGAACCCATAAGGAAGAGTGAGCTCTGTAATTAAAAAAAAAAAAAAAAAGCTTTTCTAATCACTTGAAAATCTTTAGAAAATAAAATATAATTATAATAGAATATGATACCAGGATAACATTACCGTGAACGAGTTTGTTGTTACTTTTTGGTGCATAATTGTTTATTGTTTTACACTTATGTGCTTGTTAGAGTAAATAGACACCCTCTAACATTCTCATCAAACAATTTTTAAAAATGTGGAAATCTACTATTTGACATTTAAAATTATTAGAAACCACCAAAATTTAGAAGATAACAGACCACCTGCCAGCAGCATGTATGTTATGTTTGTCGAAATTAAAATAAAACATAACATCTACATTGTTAACCCTCAATTTTTTCTTGCTTACGCTACCTCAACCCTTCATTTACACTTGGTTAGGTGTTTCTAACATCATACATGATTTTCCCTTTAGTATGAAGTGCATAATAAATAGGATAAATGTGGCTATGAAAGGCGAAGGGAAAGCTGTAATACCAACATGCATCTATTATTTAATTCACCCGACCCGGCAGTAGTGTAAAATTCCTAGATTGAAACTAGATTGAATTTATTTGAAATTGGTAGCAAGTCAAATGTTGTGTAGAACCAAGAGAATATATTGTCACGTAGCTAAAAACGACTTTGAATCTATACAATCTATTTGTTAAACAAAAAATGTGGTACCAGAAGAATTGTAAGTGATTCCAGCCTCTCCCGCAAATATACCAGCAGTGTCATACATCTGCATTTGAAGCAGGTGTTGAAGCATGAACATGTGCAGCCTGAAAATATATACAGTATTATTTAAACACAGAACACAATAGGATACCGACCCAGATTATTCAAACCCAATGTCCCTGTCTGAAACTGGATATAAGGCCAGAAAAATATCAATTAATTTGAGGTACTGCATGTTAAATATAAAATAGAGTAATAATAAATTTTGTTAAATATTCACAGATTAAAAGATGAAACAAAAACATTAAAATGAAATCAAACTTAAATGACTAAAATTCCAAAACAATGAACAGAAACATAAACACAGTTTAAAGGTTCACTTAATGCAATTCTTGATTGATGCAATAAAGTCTAGAATAGGCATTTAATAGATTAATTAGAAAGTGGACATTTATGTCTTTATCTCTTCTGTTCTCTACTACACAATGTAGAGAAAATATATATATATATATATATATATATTTTTTATTAAAACTTACAAAATGAGTAAAGAGTAATGTTATATTAATCAAATTACCCATACTTCTATACTACATATAATGGAAAAATGGTCAATGTTGAGTTTTCAGAAATGTTGAGTTTTCAATAATGGTCAAATGAGAGAGAAAAGTGAAATGTAATTAATACTCTTATTAAAATACTCTATTACTTAAAAGTACAATGATTTATTCACATTGTACAACCAATTAAAAACATATCTACCAAATTAAATACAACCAATTAAAACACAAACCGGGTTGACCCGGGACGATTCAAACCCGGCAGGTTGACCCGGTTTAAATCGACCCACTTTTCGACCGGAACGGTTCAACCGGTTGAACCACCCGGGTCGAACCGGGTTTCAAAACATTATCCATTACTTAAAAGTACAATGATTTATTCACACTGTACAATCAATTAAAAACATATCTATCAAATTAAATAAAACCAATTAAAACACAAACCGGGTTGACCCGGGACGCTTCAAACCCGGCGGGTTGACCCAATTTAATTTGACCCGTTTTCGACCCAACCTAGCAAGTTGACCCGGTTTAAACCGACCTATTTTTCGACCGGAACGGTTCAACCGGTTGAACCACCCGGGTCGAACCGGGTTTCAAAACATTATGTTTAATTCCCAAATCTTCAAACTTTTATTATTTTTCGTTAATAACCTATAAACTTTTTTTTTTTTATCAATAAACTATCTATCGCTATAAAATCCTGTTGCTATGCACGGGTACTCGTCTAGTACAAAAAGAAGATGTAAAGAAATGTATTTAATGGCTAATTAATACACTAAATCTTCCTTTTTATAATAAAAAATGTATTTAATAAACCTTTATTAAACTTATAATTTACTATAATTAAATATAATTTTTAATGTAATACACTCAAACTTTTCATATATTTACACCTTATAAAATGCCCAATGAGCACCCGTTAAGCAATCTTGTAATTATTTAAAAAATTAATTAAAATTTAAAAAACAAACTTTCCCCGCCCCCCCCCCACCCAAAAATNAAAAAAAAAAAAAAAAAAAAAAAAAAAAAAAAAAGTAAAAAATGACGTTATTATACACCGTTGCCGTTATGCACGGGTAATCGTCTAGTTGTTACAAATTAAAATAAAAAAAAGATGATATATTTAGGGATGGATGAAATAATAAAAGATTTCAATACTAATTTTCATGCTACATGAGAAACAAAATTCAACTAATTTTACAATATGAAAACTTTTACCAAGTAAATCAATATTTCAACTTTGTAAAATCCGTTATAAAGTGTAGAAGATAACTCACATGCGCAAACCATCAGAATCCATTACAACAGCAATGTAGTTCAATCTGGATTTTCACAAATAAAAAAAATCGCATAAGCTATATAAGTTTATGTCAATAAAGTTAAAAGTAACAACATGAAATATGATTCTTACCTTAAACTTGGAAACCGATCGATTTTTCAGAAACAAAAGAACCAAAAGATATCAAGCTCTGCAGAAATCAACACAGTTAAATGATGGTTCAAGAAAATGAATTGTCAAGGGAAATGACGAAAGTAGAGCATCAAGTGTTGGGAAATACACAAAGATTACCTGAATCCAATATAATTCCAGAAACTACACCCAATTACAAAATATAATATATTATATATATTCAATGCTAACATATTTTTTTTTCTGTTTTTTAGTAATTTAAAAGATTTAATAAATGCAGCTGTAACCTATATCATTCATTTATCATTTTTTGTTATATACTTATGCTAGCTTTGCTAAAAGTGAATTCATTTAATACAAGTTTATCTTTTCATTAAGACCTCAAGTCTTAGATGTTGAAAAGTCGATTACCGATTTTAATATTATGTCATTCTTATTTTACCATTATGATCATTCTATAAATAGACGATAAGAAACAAATATTCTCTAGCAAGGCATATCAACTATTTCACAATCTCTTATATACTAAAGATAGTCATACATAAGAAAAGACCATGTTGCCTTTTATTAATTATGCTAACCCTCATTTCTTTTTCAAATACAAGTCGTTTTACTTTTTTGCATTAATCTCCATATAGTTAAAAAAAAAAAAAATCAAAATCACATAAGCATTAAATTAAAAATATATTTCAAATTTTTGGGGGATGGAGTAACAAATTACAAATAAAAATTAGTACCACGCAAAAAAAATTTCGTCATTCGTAGAGTTATTGTCAAGAAAAACGTACAACTGAAAACATTGTTCGATAAAAAATTTAATCGTGTCTTTCCATTGTTACATCGCGAAGATACCATGCTAGTACAATATCTTAATATCATATAATGCACAAAGCCCTTTTTGGGAATGCACTAAAGTAGTTGAAACTTAAAAATTTAACAATACAAACAATAAAGCATCAAGTGCAACAAATTCAAACACAATTAATACTTAAAACTTAAATTTAAACAATGCAAGTAATAAAGGTAAAAGTACACATGATAGATTCAACTTTTTTCTTTGCACATGTTATTTATTATATTAACTATCACTAATTAAATATACCCTCTCAATTAAAATTACAATTAAAATAACCTATTGTACAAACCAAGCAAGTTAATAGACAAAAAATAAATAAATAAATAAATAAATAAAATTTGACAACCTAAGCAAAACTCCACTAAACTTTTGACATTGCTTATAATCCCAAATTAAACAAACTAATCGCTAAAGCTATTGTCAAAAAATGTACAAATGAAAAAATTATTGGCCGAAAAAATTAAATTACATAGTACCGGTAGTCGCATCGCGCGGGAACTCTTCTAGTAAATCGTAGACGGTGCTGAAAAGTCAATTACCAATTTTAATATTATGTCATCCTTATTTTACCATTATGATCATTCTATAAATAGATATGATAAGAAACAAATATTCTCTAGCAAGGTATATCAACTATTTCACAGTCTCTTATATAATAAAGACTAGACGAGTACCCGTGCATAGCAACGGAATTTTATAGCGGTAAATAGTTTTAGCGATAAAAAAAAAATTATGGGCTATAAACGAAAAATAATAAAGGTTTAAGGATTTTAGGATTAAACATAGTGTTTTGAAACCTGGTTCGACTCGGGTGGTTTAATCGGTTGAACCGTTCCGGTCGAGAAACGGGTCAATTTAAAGCGGGTCATCCCGATGGGTTGGGTTGAAAAAACGGGAAAATTAAACATGGGTCAACTTGCCGGGTTTGAAGCGTCCCGGGTCAACCCGGTTTTTTATGTGTATTAATAGCAAACATTTCAACATTTCAATACTTTACAAATGCATAGCTTAATTCAATACTTTCCAAATGTGCTAAAAGTTTGATCATTTTTTTTAACATTTCATCATTTCAACATTGACCATTTTTCTTTATATGTAGTATAGATAGTCATATAAAAGAAAAGACCATGTTGCCTTTTACTGATTAGTTAACCCTCATTTCCTTTTCAAATACAAGTCATTTTACTATTTTTCATTAATCTACATATAGTAAAAAAAAATCAAAATCACATAAGCATTAAATTAATACTATATTTCAAAATTTTGGGGGATGTAGTAACAAATTACAAATAAAAATTAGTACCTCGTAGAAAGATTTTCGTTATTTATAGAGTTATTGTCACGAAAAACGTACAACCGAAAACATTGTTCGCCAAAAAATTTAATTACATCTTTTCCATTGTTGCATCGCGAGGGTCTCATGCTAGTACTCCCTCCGTCCCTAAATAAATGTCCACGTTTGACTTTTTAAAGTCTTTTTTGTGCATCTTTGACCTTAAATATTTTTAGTTATGTTACATAATACTTGATAAAAATTATACCAAATTAAAATACACATAAAACTCAATTCATTCATATATTTTGCATCAATTATTATATAAAATAAACAAGAATATTTAAGGTCAAAATTTAATAAGTAAGACTTTAAAAGTCAAAAATGGACACTTATTTAAGGACGGAGGGAGTAAATATAAATCATTAAGATCTCAAGTCTTAGATGTTGAAAGTCAGTTACCAATTTTAATATTATGTCATTCTTATTTTACCATTATCATCATTCTATAAATAGATACAAAAGAAACAAATATTCTCTAGCAAGATATACCAACTATTTTACAATCTATCTATCTATCTATCTACTAGTTATAATACCTGTGCACGCACAGGGTTTTTAAAATTTCATGTTGATTATGTATTATTATCGATTAAGAAATGAATCACTTAATATGTTTCAATTAGTTTTACTTGGTGGACTAAAAATAAAAAATCATATGTATATATGTTATAATCCACCTATTATTTTAGGAGAATGCTTTTGGATTAAAAATTATATTTTATTATTCAAGTAAAATCACATAATTATACTTGACTTGCATGAGATGTTAGTGAAATATGCTTTTTGCAGTATAGTAACTTAATAACCTGATTAAAAACTATATATTCTTGCTTAATAATTCTCATGTAAATAAGGGTGCTCATCGGGCGAAAACCGGACCGGACCGAGAAAAACCGGATCGGACCGAGACCGAATCCGGCAAAAAACCTAGACCGAGACCAGACCGAATGTGGTTGGTCCGGTCTCGGTTCGGTTCGGTCCGGTCCGGTCTCGGTCCAAATAGGCTAAATGTCCGGTTTTTAAGCCAAGCCGGACCGGACCCAGCCGGACCGAGACCGAAATTATGAAAAACCCTAGACCGAGACCGGACCGAATGTGGTCGGTCCGGTCGGTTTGTCGGTCGGTCCGGTCCATCCGGTGCGTTTGCTTACCCCTACATGTAAATATTTTAATTCCTTTACAACGGCCAATTATTACGGTTTTTTTATTTTTTTATTTTTTATTTTTATTTTTATGAAAGATCACGTTAATGAATAAAGTTAGGTCAGCACCTACGTAGTTTTTCTTTTTCTTTTTTTTATTTAGGAGGTGATTGTTATCATATAAGGATTGTGATGCGTGATTTTTTTTTTCCTTTTAAATTTAAGGAAAACACCTTCTAAATTAAACAATGACTATCTAACCTATGTGTGCATTTTTTTTTTAATAATAATTAGCTTTGTATAACGTTTTTAACTGACAGAAATGTTGAGGTTGATGTTGATGTTATTGTTTAACTTTAACTATTGATATCGGTGTTGTAAAAAATGTGCGAATTTAGTAGCACATAATAAGCGTTAATGAAATTAAAATATGCTCCGTAAAGTTTCTAAAATGTTTTTATGGATATTCATATATAAATTTTAAATAACAATTTCATGAGTCGTTGTTATAAGTAGAATCGTGTATATTTATTTTCATATCACAGTAACTCATGTTTAGCATTTGATATTTATATTCCTGCTACAAATAATTTAGCCGTATTTAATATTCAAACCCATGTACGCCTAAATTAAACTTTTAAATAAAATAACATAAGTCACTATTTAAAAAAAATACTCTAATGGATGAAAGTCTAAAACTAACATAAAAACTATTTCGCAACATTTACCAAATTTTGTAATTTTAATGGATGAAAGTCTAAAAACTAATATAATACTCATTTAATTTTAAACAAAGTTATATTATAAAATATAAGGGGTATAAAGGGTAAGGGGTTATTTGTGTTTTTTTTCTAAATATTAAAAAACATGGAAATTTGTAATTTTACACTTAGCTCAATATATTTTATTTAAAATTCAACCACTAAAGTTTTATTAATTACTTCATCTTTTTTTAAGTTTTTGTTTTCATAAATTTGACACCTATATTTTTATGCATTTTTTTTCTTAACTATATTTCTCCACCAAATTTATTAAGTTTGACCAAAATCAATTTAATTTTGACTTTCTGTTGACCAATTATATTGCTCGATTTCGCCTACGTGGCAAAATCGAGCTCTCCTATTGGTCTAATTTTTTTAATGAGAAAGGTTTTTCAAAAACACTCCGAAATGATGTAATTCTTTTATTATATAAAAAATTTATACTAATAAAATACACTATTTTTCCCTCTCTTAATTAATTTTTTCCTAATATAACTAATTCTTTTTGCTTGACACGTGGCATAGCAGAAACTTTGACTAGCTCTTTGGAATAATATTTGACCTAGGGATGGCAAAAGCACCCGAAACCGACGGGGAAAACCGAAACCCGAACCGGTTGGGTCGGGTTCGGGGACGGGTTGGCGGGTTTGGATGCGGGTTTGGGTATTGATATAATTTTTTAGCCGGGTACGGGTTCGGGTAATACCCGCCCGATTACCCGTACCCGTATCAGCTTACCCGAATCTATATCCGCTTTATTGATATTATAATTAACCAGAATATATATACATTATATATAATTTCTTTCATTATATATTTTTATATACGTATCTTTATTATATAACATATTTTATTCTGTACATGAATTATCCAAATGGGTTAAATCGTTTGATACGATATTCATTTTCTTTAACTTAAAAAAATTGAATATATTATGGTGTTTTCCTTTTGTTTTTTCGATAGATTTTAGTGTGACTTAATATTAATACCGCTATTTTGTCCATATAATTCAATTGGGGATAACCGAAACCCACGGGGATGTCCCGAAAAACCGATGGATTTTATAAACGGGTACCCATCGGGTTTTGGGGCGGGTTTGGGTATGGATTTCATAAACGGGTACGGGTACGAGTTCACTAAAACCCGACCCGTTGCCATCCCTATTTTGACCTGCGTTTTACTTTCTAATTTGATAAACAAAAAGCTCTCATTAATGCATATACTAAGACATCTGTCAAAAAATAAATTTAAAATACCTTTTTTTGAAGTCAATAAAAGAGGTAAGTGTAGAAGTTAATCAAGGAAATCCATTAATATTCTATAAATTTCAAAACAACTCGACTTTAAAATTTTGCATAAAACGTTTCTTATCTTTTTGATCTTATTCCTAAAAGTTTGAATTGTCTTTTCTTAGTTATACCATTGCTCTCTTCATAAAACTAACTATTTTTTTTTTTTTTTTTTTTTTTTTTAACTAATTGAGCTAACTCAGTTTGCCACCAAGAGTGACTTCTGGGAAGTTATTACCACATGCAAGAGGTCTCACCACATGCAAGAGGTCTCAGGTTCAAGTGTCTTCATGGGGGTTTTCCTTCAAGGTGGAATCTGCGGGGTTCTGCCCCATAGATGCGTTGATTCGAAGCTGACAGGGACTACCTTCTGGTTATCTACTGTGGAATCGAATTACTAATTATTATTCGAGGTTGATAAGGATTACCTTGAGGATTAGTACTGTAGAATCGAATAATTAACTTAGTATTGTATTAAGAGGATTGCTACATCCACATACATTTTACGAAAACAAATCCACACAAAGGATGTGGCAACATGTGATTGGTATGATGAAAGAGAAAAGGGAGAAAGTGTATCAAAATACACCAATCACATATTGCCACCTCCTTGTGTGGATTTTTTTTTTTGTAAAATGTATGTGGATGTAGCAATCCTTCTATATTAACTCGCCGTTTAAAAAAAATTATAATATATGAAAAAATAATCAAAGTTAAATATACTAAGGGCATTCTTGGTTTAAAGTCAATAATGGTAATGGGAAAGGCAAAGGGAATACTAAGGAATATAATGAGCATTCCTTAGTATTCCTTATGTCATTAATGTTGTTTGGTACAAACAATACATACATCACATATCTACAATTTGTATATACCATAAACCCCAATTTGTAGGGTAATAACTCATTACCTTGTTTAAGGGAATGCTCCATTGTATTATAGTACACCAAGCTCATTGATGATTTCGTTTCCCTTTCCTTACCCCCTTTATACCACTAACCAAGCATGCCCTAATAATTGGCGAGGCATCGCTTTTTTAAGTGGTTATGTGGCTTCATTCTAAAATAATAACGGTTAAGTTGCTTGCCTTATAGTAATAGATGAAACAATATTTTACTAGAGAAAAGTTTAAATGCTTACTCTTATTTTGGTGCTTACCAAGCGACAAATCCCCACCATCTATCTAGTTTGATCTAATGGTGGGGATTACTAAGTCCATTTTTTTTCTCTTTCTTATTATTCATTTTTTTTCTTAATTCACATTGTTTTTTTCGTTTTCATACGTTTTCGTCTGTTTTCGTCCGTTTTCATACGTTTTCGTCAGTTTTCATACGTTTTCGTCCGATCTTTTACGTTTTCGTCTCTTTTCAAATGTTTTCGTCCGTTTTCATCTATTTTTACACGTTTTCAAATGTTTTCATACGTTTTTTTTCCCATTTTCATCCGTTTAGATACGTTTTCGTCCGTTTTCATACGTTTTTGTTAGTATTCATACATTTTCATCCATTTTTGTATATTTTCATCTATTTTTAGACGTTTTTGTCCATTTTTATACGTTTTCGTCCGTTTTCGTTCGTTTTCATATGTTTTCGTCTGTTTTCTTATGTTTTCGTTCGTTTTCATACGTCTTTGTCCGTTTTCATCCATTTTTCATACGTTTTCATCCGTTTTTAGACGCGTTTTCATGCTTTTATACGTTTTTGTCCGTTTTCATATGTGTCCGTCTGATTTCTTACATTTTCTTTTAGACATCTGTTTTCGTCCGTTATCTTACGTTTTCATCTGTTTTCTTACTTTTTTGCCCATTTTCGTCCATTTCATACGTTTTCGTCCGATTTCTTACGTTTTCGTTCGTTTTCATACGTTTTCGTCCGTTTTCATCCGTATATGCTTGTTCGAAACTTTTGTGTTTGTTCGAAACTTTGTACCTTGCTCGAAACTTTATACCTTGTTCGAAAGTTCTGTGCTTGTTCGAAACTTTGTACCTTGCTCGAAAGTTTTAAGTTTCGAATAAACTTTCTAATTCATACGAATCAAAAAGATTCCCAAGAGTCGAAGTGCTTTTCTAACTTATACAAGAGAGAAAAACACTGGGTAATCAAAAACTTCTGAAGATGAGGCCTAGAGAGTTTGCTCGAAAGTATAGGGTTTAAGCTGCTCGAAACTTTGGTTGTTCGAAACTTTAGGGATTTGACTTGTTGATCATCTGTTCCGGCGTCTTTTCCGGCCATATTCCGATCATAAATTCCGACCAGTTTTCTAAACCAATATTCTGATCACTATTTTGACCATAAGATTCACGGTTTGGAAAAAAAAATCATAAAAGTGATAAAGTTACATAAATACTGTAAAGTTGATAGGAAAAAAATGACAAATTTATGCAACTGTGATGAAAGTTTCTGACCTTTTAACCAAAGGATACATAGAAACTGTTACCACAAGATAATAGAAATTTTTTTCAGAACCAAAAATATGGGTAGAACAGCATCAATAAAACAAACGAACCACAAAAAATCAAATGAGGTAAAAACCTGGCTCCTTATACCAATTGTAGGATCAAAAATATCTATAATTTATGTAGTTCAGGAGGTCGAGGTTGATCAAAGAATATCTTCATGTTTCTAGAGAGAAAGAGAGAGTAAAGAGAAAGTGAAAGAAAACAATGTTTATTAGATTAGAACAAATGAAGGTTACACAATGATTTCCTACACCCTTCATGGAGAGTCATGAGGGGTATTTATAGGCTCAATACAATAAAAGTTTGCCTATTGTAAAATAGTAGTCCCTACGAGCACTACTTACTACGAATCTAGTCCAATTCACGTGTAAGACGTTATCTTCACAAACTAGCGAGGCTAACAGTCATTTTTTCTAAGCACTCTAACTTTAAATCTTTGAATAGTGTATACTATATACAATCACTCAATTTATAATTCTTACAGATTCTAAGTAACCAAATTTAGAAAACCTTCTAATCAAAGTGTAAATCATATGTCTTAAAGTGTTACTTTTCACTTTATTAATATTCATCTCGAGCAAATTATTAAAAAAGTATTATACTTGCCACTGTTTCATCTTCTGGGTAGCGAACAATTTTATTTTTTTATTTTGAGGGTAATTTTTTTTTTCAAATTCATCTTCTTTAGGGTATTTTGTGAAATTTTTGGACATTTTTTCCCCTCTTAGCTAATGCAATTTTTTTTCCCGAAGGGCAAAAATGTCACATATTACCCTAAAGAGGATGAATTTGAAAGAAAATTACCCTCAAAATTTAAAAAAAAAAATTTGTTCGCTACACAGAAGATGAAACAGTGGCAATTATAATACTTTTTTTTATTTGCCATATTCATCTCTTTCACTAAAGTTTTCCTAATGATTTGAAAAAAATTGTAAATCTATTTTTCTAAGTATCCTTTGTTAGTTTTTATGTTTACATGTGTTTATTTGAACAAATTGGTTTGTTACAAAACTGTTCTCTTGATTAAGTACAGTAATTTTTAGCGGAAAAAACACGAAACAAAATTGAAAATCATTTTCTAAAGAAAAATAATATTTATTATGAATGTATACGATCCTTTAAAGGTCATTTTATAATGGATGGTATGAAATGGATCAATTAATCAATTAGAGTAAATTAAGATGACAACCTCTAAGACAAAGTTTTCATATTTTAGATCAGCTTGTTAAAGCTTTTGAGTTATTGTGCACACGCATATTATTTTTTTTATCGACACGAAACTTTTTTATAATAAGGATTCTTTATAACACGTATACCATTTAAATTCGGATCAACATTACGCACGTATTCGATACATATTGCACATGTCAATTGAATTCAACTTGATATAAAATATGTATTAATGTAACTGAGAAAATAGGAATAGGATATTGGTTCCGACATCATCATTAAAATCTGAAACATAAATATAAGAAAATAGACTTGTGGCTCTTAAAAATATACTCCTTCCGTCTCAAAATAATTGTTAGGAGACAAGAATTACATAGTTTGATAAAAGTGGGGATACTTTAATTTCAATCACTCAAAAATAATATTCGTCTACTTTATTCTCTAGTTTTTACTTAAAAAAGAAAGTGGAAACTTATTTTGAGACATCCCAAAAAAGAAATATGAACAATAATTTTGAGACGGAAAAAGTACTAATTTGAGATAGTGATGACATGTACATGTTTAGTTATTCTTAGTAACTGTTTGGTTAGTAAATGGGTTTCGGATTATAATTCGAATTTAAATTTAGATTTGAATTTGGATTTATTAGATGTTTTGAATTAAATAAATAGAGAGAAAATAAATAATTGATCGATAGTTTATTTTGTATGTTTGTTTGAAATTTTAAAAGGTAAAAAATAATAATAAAAATGAATTTATGTGGCTGAGAAAGAAACTTCAAATAAAAAATAAATTTGATTCATTACATTTTTAGAAGAGAAGTGATTGGCATCCCTAAGGGCCCGTTTGGTATGTGGATTTTGGTGTGAGGGAAAGGAGTCAAAGTAGAAATATGTTGTTTGTTACGTATTCGTGGTTATTAGAACAGTATTTGACACCCATGAATGTGGGGTTTATCGAATCTTGGCATTTTGCCCAACTTTTGTATAGATATCACTGACGTTCACTATTTCTTTTGTCCTCTTTCTATTTTTCTTATATTTGGACTTGTCTTTATATGAAAAAAGTGGACACATCATTTAAACATTATATCATATTATATATTTTCTCTCTCCTACATCAAATCCAAATCAAAATCCTAATCCAAATTTAGGTGCCGTTTGGTTTATAAGTGGGTTTGGATTAGGATTTGAATTTGGTATATGATTTGGATTTGGTGTAGGTTTAGAAGAGAGAAAATTGTATTTAATTAAATATATTTTATAATAAATTTTAAATAAAATAATATTATTTGATAGTAAAAAAAACAAAAAAGTGATAGTAAATAATATGGAGGTACCACATATATAGAGAGAGTAAAAAAAGGAATGACCCACAAAAATTAAAAACCCATGCAAAACCTCCCAAGCTAGCTATCTATCAATTTTGATTCCAAACAATCATTTCCTTAATCAAAAGAGTGAACCAAACATACAATTAATGTCAAATCAATATCAAACTCAATCCAAACCCTCAAAACACTTATTGCCCTTCTAGTATCTTAATTTTTCAAATTATTGATTGTTCTCTTTTGTTCCATATGCATCTCACTTTCTGTTAACTGTTAATTAGCATAAATAATTGTTTACATATCTCACTATTTACTTGGATGTTGTTACCTTTTGTGTTTCTTCATTTGGTTTTCTACGTTTCCTTAGTTTAAGAAATAACATATCTTCGTATAGTATACACACAACTCAAAACTGCCAATGGTCGCATCACGTATGATGATAACATACATGTAATTTCATACAATCATATAACTTGATGTAGATTAGTCTAGTTCAAACATAATTTGCTAGGTGTGTCACTTTCTAATAGACCCCAAATCACATAGGGACGGTATAGCCAATAATAATTGTTGAGATGAGCAAAGACTATCTCTCCGATAACAAATCAACCTCGAATAATTAGATATGTATGAACATTGCCTTGATTGAATTGCTTCAAAAGGCTAAAAAAGCGCATCCTTGTCAAAGAACACTAAGTTGCTCATCAGTCCATCTAACACCCGATACCGGTTGACTTGAGATATCTGTATTGTCTGCACAGAAAGATGGACCTATGATATAGTGTTTGGGAGTGGCAACTCCGTCATCAGCAAAAGTCCATGATTGGACTTGAGCTTGGTCCAAGGGCGGTGCGAAGGCTCGAGATTCAGCAAGCATGTGCTCAGGCTTGAGCATGTAAGGGTCAAGGCTTCATTATGGATGGCTTTTGCATTGGCTTGACCTTGACGCTGGTCCAAGGGGAGTGTCGTGGCTTGGGAACGGGCATGAGCCTAAGTATAGGCCATGGCTCGAGTGTTGATGGATTCGTTATGGACTTGGGATTAAGCATGAGCTCGGGCCTTAGCCTTCAAACAAATATACATATGCATAAATTTTCTACATTAATCTACAAACACAGGCATGGCATTATGAGCTTCAGGTCCGAACAAACTTTTAAGTGATAATTGATCATTACCTCAGCAAAGGATTTTGCCAACTCCCCACCATTTTTAGGATATCTCAGAATCTATTCTTTGGTATATATGTCATAAAATATACTCCACCAATTAGAAAAAAAACGAGAATGTAGATCAAATCGTGGAAAAAACACACACGCGCGCACCGGAACACTCTATCATCCTTGAACAATTATAATCCAAGGATAATAAAGTGTTCGAGTGCGCGTGTGTTTGTTTTTTTCAGGACTTGTTCTACATTCTAGTTTTTTAGCTGATTAGTGGAGTATCTTTTGTGACGTATATAACCAAAGTACGGATTCTAAGATATCCTAAAATGGTGGGAAGTTGGCAGAATCCTCTACTCAGGTAATGATCGATTATAACTTGAATGTTTGTTTAGACTTGAAACTCATTATGTCATGACCATGTTTTTCGATTAATGTAGATAATTTATGTATATGTATATTTGTATGAAGGTTAAGGCTCGAGCTCATGTTCAAGCCCAAGTCCATAATGAATCAATCAACACTCAAGACATGGCCTATACTGGCTCACGCCAGGCTGTTCCCAAGCCACGGCACTCCAATTGGACCAGCGCCAACCTCAAGCCAATGCCCAAGCCATCCAAAATGAAGCCTTGAGCCATGCACAAGCCCCGGCCCCAGCATATGCTCAATCTCAAGGCTTGACAGTGCCCTAGGACTAACCTCAAGTTCAATCACGGACTTTTGCTAATAACGTACTTGCCACTCCCAAACACTATATCCATCCCCTGGGTTCGTCTTTAGTTCAACAACATCCCTTCTTCTTAAGTCAACTGGTAGTAGGTATTAGATGGACTCATGAGCAACCTAGTGTTCTACGACAAGCTGATGCACGCTTTTTGAGAATATATAAACAATTCAAGGTGATGTTCATACATATCTAATTATTTAAATGGTATCCCCGTGACTATTTTCGACCCTTTTTCCACTAGGCCATTACAATACATCTATGTTATTATTCTCAGTGTTGATTTAGCCTAAAAAGTAGATAATTATGTTAATTAATAATCCACCCTTCATTTCTATCGCAGTGATAGCAATTACTAAAATTATTATTTGATCATTATTAAATTATTTTAAATTGCTTATTAGTAGTATAAAGATTGAATAAACTTCTTTGTTAGTTTATTTTTATTTTTCTTTTTATTTTTATTACTATTTTTCTTTTTTCCTTATCTCGATTACCATGGATTTCGACCATATGACTAACTAATCCACATGGTTTGAGCCCACCGTCACACAAACCATGTACAATCCTCCCTTTTGTTTGAAGGTTAGCATGGCAACATTTGTTTTTTGCCCGAAGCAGTAATTAAACTTGAGACCTCTCAAAATTTAATGATATTAAGATCAAAATGTCATCTAATAGCAACCAATTACTCTATTGCATGTATAAAAATCGATGTAGCCCAAAGGCTACCATCGGTTTGATGATAAATACATGGATGGTCAAAACTTAAGTCCTAAAACTACAACGGCGGGTGTTTGCCCTTTAACTTAATCGATCATTTTGGTAAATCCAAGGCTTAATTTTCATTTTACTATTTTACAATAACTAATCTTCTATTCATATTAAAGGTTCTATAAAAAATTTCAAATATTTAGCAATCAGTGTTAAAGAGCTGCAATCTATATAGCCTGCTTTCAACAATGTGGTAGTGAAGTGCAGCATTCCAGGAATAGACCTGCAATTAGTTGCATATCATAAACTGTCTAACATGCTTACAACTCAGACACACAGGGTAACAGTTATGAGCAATCATCATATCTTTTTCCTAAGGACGATATACTTCTAAGATAATAAGCTTACGAATACATTATATTTGGATCACAAGAACTGGTATTTGCTGATGCTAGATTATGTAATTATCAAAGGTACCTGCTGAAAAGTGTCAAAAACTTTCATTCCCTTACTATAACTTGATGGAAAATAAATAAATATATCCAGATATCCCCTTTAGCATATACTATTCTGTTTTGTTTTATGTAGGCTGCATATTTTTATGCTTCAACACATGATCAGAATGCAATATATAAGACGGCAACGGTATTTGCCAGACAGGTAGGAATCACTTATTGCCCTTCTAGTATCTTAATTTTTCAAATTATTGATTGTTCTCTTTTGTTCCATACGCGTCTCATTTTCTGTTAACTGTTAATTAGCATAAATAATTGTTTACATATCTCACTGCCAATGATCGCATCACGGGGTATGATGATAACATACATATAATTTCGTATAATCATATAACTTGATGTAGATTAGTCCAGGTCAAACATAATTTGCTAGGTGTGTCACTTTCTAATAGACCCCAAATCACATAGGGACGGTATAGCCAATAATAATTGCGGAGATGAGCAAAGACTATCACTCCGATAACAAATCAACTTCGAATAATTAGATATGTATGAACATTGCCTTGATTGAATTGCTTACAAAAGGCTAAAATCAAAGAACACTAAGTTGCTCATCAGTCCATCTAACACCCGATACCGGTTGACTTGAGATATCTGTATTGTCTGCACAGAAAGATGGACCTATGATATAGTGTTTGGGAGTGGCAACTCCGTTATCAGCAAAAGTCCATGATTGGACTTGAGCTTGGTCCAAGGGAGGTGCGAAGGCTCGAGATTCAGCAAGCATGTGCTCAGGCTTGAGCATAAGCCTTGGCTTGAGCATGTAAGGCTTCTGCATGGGTCAAGGCTTCATTATGGATGGCTTTTGCATTGGCTTGAACTTGACGCTGGTCCAAGGGGAGTGTCGTGGCTTGGGAATGGGCATGAGCCTCAATATAGGCCATGGCTCGAGTGTTGATGGATTCGTTATGGACTTGGGCTTAAACATGAGCTCGGGCCTTAGCCTTCAAACAAATATACATATGCATAAATTTTCTACATTAATCTACAAACACAGGCATGGCATTATGAGCTTCAGGTCCAAACAAACTTTTAAGTGATAATTGATCATTACCTCAGCAAAGGATTATATTCTGCCAACTCCCCACCATTTTTAGGATATCTCAGAATCAATCTATTCTTTGGTATATATGTCATAAAATATACTCCACCAATAAGAAAAAAAAAAAAAACGAGAATGTAGATCAAATCGTGGAAAAAACACACACGCGCGCACCGGAACACTTGATCATCCTTGAACAATTATAATCCAAGGATAATAAAGTGTTCGAGTGCACGTGTGTTTGTTTTTTTAAGGACTTGATCTACATTCTAGTTTTTTAGCTGATTAGTGGGGTATCTTTTATGACGTATATAACCAAAGTACGGATTCTAAGATATCCTAAAATGGTGGGAAGTTGGCAGAATCCTCTACTCAGGTAATGATCGATTATAACTTAAAAGTTTGTTTAGACTTGAAACTCATTATGTCATGACTATGTTTGTCGATTAATGTTGATAATTTATGTATATGTATATTTGTATGAAGGTTAAGGCTCGAGCTCATGTTGAAGCCCAAGTCCATAATGAATCAATCAACACTCAAGACATGGCCTATACTGGCTCACTCCAAGCTGTTCCCAAGCCACGGCACTCCAATTGGACCAGCGCCAACCTCAAGCCAATGCCCAAGCCATCCAAAATGAAGCCTTGAGCCATGCACAAGCCCCGGCCCCAGCATATGCTCAATCTCAAGGCTTGGCAGTGCCCTTGGACTAACCTCAAGTTCAATCATGGACTTTTGCTAATAACGTACTTGCCACTCCCAAACACTATATCCATCCCCTGGGTTCATCTTTAGTTCAACAACATCCCTTCTTCTTAAGTCAACTGGTAGCAGGAGATGGACTCCTGAGCAACCTAGTGTTCTACGACAAGGATGCACGCTTTTCGAGAATATATAAACAATTCAATGTGATGTTCATACATATCTAATTATTTAAATGGTATCCCCGTGACTATTTTCGACCCTTTTTCCACTAGGCCATTACAATACATCTATGTTATTATTCTCAGTGTTGCTTTAGCCTAAAAAGTAGATAATTATGTTAATCAATAATCCACCCTTCATTTCCATCGCACTGATAGCAATTACTAAAATTATTATGTGATCATTATTAAATTATTTTAAATTGCTTATTAGTAGTATAAAGATTGAATAAACTTCTTTGTTAGTTTATTTTTATTTTTAATTTTCTTTTTATTTTTATTATTTTTCTTTTTTCCTTATCTCGATTACCATGGATTTCGACCATATGGCTAACTAATCCACATGGTTTGAGCCCACCGTCACACAAACCATGTACAACCCTCCCTTTTGTTTGAAGGTTAGCATGGCAACATTTGTTTTCCCCGAAGCGAAGCAGTAATTAAACTTGAGACCTCTCAAATTTTAATGATATTAAGATCAAAATGTCATCTAATAGCAACCAATTACTCTATTGCATGTATAAAAATCGATGTAGACCAAAGGCTACCATCGGTTTGATGACAAATACATGGATGGTCAAAACTTAAGTCCTAAAACTACAACGGCGGGTGTTTGCCCTTTCACTTAATCGATCATTTTGGTAAATTCAAGGCTTAATTTTCATTTTACTATTTTACAATAACTAATCTTCTATTCATATTAAAGGTTCTATAAAAAATTTCAAATATTTAGCAATCACTGTTAAAGAGCTGCAATCTATATAGCCTGCTTTCAACAATGTGGTAGTGAAGTGCAGCATTCCAGGAATAGAACTGCAATTAGTTGCATATCATAAACTGTCTAACATGCTTACAACTCAGACACACAGTGTAACAGTTATGAGCAATCATCATATCTTTTTCCTAAGGACGATATACTTCTAAGATCATAAGCTTACGAATACATTATATTTGAATCACAAGAACTGTTATTTGCTGATGCTAGATTATGTAATTATCAAAGGTACCTGCTGAAAAGTGTCAAAAACTTTCATTCCCTTACTATAACTTGATGGAAAATAATAAATATATCCAGATATCCACTTTAGCATATACTATTCTGTTTTGTTTTATGTAGGCTGCATATTTTTATGCTTCAACACATGATCAGAATGCAATATATAAGACGGCAACGATATTTGCCAGCCAGACAGGTAGGAATCACTTATTGCCCTTCTAGTATCTTAATTTTTCAAATTATTGATTGTTCTCTTACGCATCTCATTTTCTGTTAACTGTTAATTAGCATAAATAATTGTTTACAAATCTCACTATTTACTTGGATTTTGTTACCATTTGTGTTTCTTCATTTGGTTTTCTACGTTTCCTTATTTAAAGTAATAACATATCTTCGTATAGTATACACACAACTCAAAACTGCCAATGGTCGCATCACGAGGTATGATGATAACATACATGTAATTTCGTATAATCATATAACTTGATGTAGATTAGTCTAGGTCAAACATAATTTGCTAGGTGTGTCACTTTCTAATAGACCCCAAATCACATAGGGACGGTATAGCCAATAATAATTGCGGAGATGAGCAAAGACTCACTCCGATAACAAATCAACCTCGAATAATTAGATATGTATGAACATTGCCTTGATTGAATTGCTTACAAAAGGCTAAAAAAGCGCATCCTTGTCAAAGAACACTAAGTTGCTCATCAGTCCATCTAACACCCGATACCGGTTGACTTGAGATATCTGTATTGTCTGCACAGAAAGATGGACCTATGATATAGTGTTTGGGAGTGGCAACTCCGTTATCAGCAAAAGTCCATGATTGGACTTGAGCTTGGTCCAAGGGCGGTGCGAAGGCTCGAGATTCAGCAAGCATGTGCTCAGGCTTGAGCATAAGCCTTGGCTTGAGCATGTGAGGGTCAAGGCTTCATTACGGATGGCTTTTGCATTGGCTTGACCTTGACGCTGGTCCAAGGGGAGTGTCGTGGCTTGGGAACGGGCATGAGCCTCAGTATAGGCCATGGCTCGAGTGTTGATGGATTCGTTATGGACTTGGGCTTAAGCATGAGCTCGGGCCTTAGCCTTCAAACAAATATACATATGCATAAATTTTCTACATTAATCTACAAACACAGGCATGGCATTATGAGCTTCAGGTCCAAACAAACTTTTAAGTAATAATTGATCATTACCTCAGCAAAGGATTCTGCCAACTCCCCACCATTTTTAGGATATCTCAGAATCTATTCTTTGGTATATATGTCATAAAATATACTCCACCAATTAGAAAAAAACGAGAATGTAGATCAAATCGTGGAAAAAACACACACGCGCGCACCGGAACACTCTATCATCCTTGAACAATTATAATCCAAGGATAATAAAGTGTTCGAGTGCACGTGTGTTTGTTTTTTTTCAGGACTTGTTCTACATTCTAGTTTTTTAGCTGATTAGTGGAGTATCTTTTATGACGTATATAACCAAAGTACGGATTCTAAGATATCCTAAAATGGTGGGAAGTTGGCAGAATCCTCTACTCAGGTAATGATCGATTATAACTTAAAAGTTTGTTTAGACTTGAAACTCATTATGTCATGATTATGTTTGTCGATTAATGTAGATAATTTATGTATATGTATATTTGTATGAAGGTTAAGGCTCGAGCTCATGTTCAAGCCCAAGTCCATAATGAATCAATCAACACTCAAGACATGGCCTATACTAAGGCTCACGCCAGGCTGTTCCCAAGCCACGGCACTCCAATTGGACCAGCGCCAACCTCAAGCCAATGCCCAAGCCATCCAAAATGAAGCCTTGAGCCATGCACAAGCCTTCCCATGCTGAAGCCCCGGCCCCAGCATATGCTCAATCTCAAGCCTTGGCACTGCCCTTGGACTAACCTCAAGTTCAATCATGGACTTTTGCTAATAACGTACTTGCCACTCCCAAACACTATATCCATCCCCTGGGTCCATCTTTAGTTCAACAACATCCCTTCTTCTTAAGTCAACTGGTAGCAGGTATTAGATGGAGTCATGAGCAACCTAGTGTTCTACAACAACGATGCGCGCTTTTCGAGAATATATAAACAATTCAAGGTGATGTTCATACATATCTAATTATTTAAATGCAACCAACAATTAAACAAACACACAACCAAAATAGTCGTAACTTACAAACATTCCAAAACTTATAAAATAGGTTAATGTTTAATTTTGGGAGGGTCTATGGAGGATCTATAGTTGCTACAATAGGTTTTTGGGACGTTTGGTTTCTTTCTTTATGTTTTACATAATTATTGTTTGGCATGGAACGATCCCAATGGGTGTTTGGATAAATTGTTTGATTCAAAGACATGACTACTTAAATCCCGGGAATTTTTTCGGTGCTATCCCGCTTTGGTACCGATACCGTATTAGTTGTCTCGAATTTTTTTTGGCTCGATTCATGGTACGAGACCCGTACCGTGTATCGGGGTGTAAGTATAGTTATGGTAACAGTACCGGTACAGTTCCGATTCAATACCGGGATTTGGCTCCAAATGCTCATCCCTACGTAAGCGTTATACACTTATACTCAGCGTTGTGGCCATATTCAAATCTAAGTAGTATTGTGCCTATGATGTCTATAATAGTTATCACATTAAAATGGAAATCGAGAAACACAAGCATTAAAGGTAACAATATTCAATTAAACATATGAGAGGTGTAAAGAACTTGATTATAATTGCTTAATAAACTACAAAATCCCATTCTTGTCCAATATCACTATTAACATGTGAGGAAGATGAGCAATGTGTTTATCATTCCATATAGCCGTGAACGGGAGTCAACTAAAAGATGTGTGCATGGTTAGCATATAATGGAATTTATTTATTGCACTTATGCTAGGCTCATGAAATAGATGTGAGGTCCAACTGGCCATCTTATGATTAGGATAAATCAAAGGCTAAAGGAGTTTAGAGAAAGGATAGATTGTGCGGCTCTAGTAAGAACCTGGGCTCAAAGCTCAGCACGAGTCTCACCCAACATAAGTTGCGAAATACACTTATACAGTATAGATTCATCTACAAACGCGCACGATGGGACGGAGTTTAGCTTTTCATTCAATCAATCATTACGTAAGGACACAATCCGGCCCTATATATCCACACCAATACTAGACACACTATTATACATCATTCAATTATAATGGCCGCAAAACGGAAAATGATTGAGAGGCCTAAATGTGTGCCTAATTTTATGCCTAAATGGATGTGGAAGTTGTTTATTGGTTTATTAAAAAGTGGTCACTTTGCTGTCACCAATGGCATGCTGACACAGAGGATTAGGCACACATTTAGGCATACCAATTAGGCATGTCAATCAATGCTCGCCGCAAAACATGCTCCATGAGTCGCCTAAAATCCTATTAGGTAAACTAAACCCTAACATCCAAAATCACTTGTAAATCTTTTGAGAAATTAACTTATCAGTTACCATCACTAACATTCTCAATCATAATCAATCACACTTATTAAGTAAAAACTAATTAAAAATGTAATGCATACGAATGTGAAATAATAATAACAATTAATATTGGAAAAAACAAAGGTACCGCAAGAGGCGTAACTGATTCCAGCCAGTGCGGCAAAAGTCTGCGGAATACATTTGAGTCCTAATCATGTGATGATGCATGTAAATCTACGACCTGAAAATGAGAAGAGCATAAAAAAAAGTTAGTATAATAAAAATGGATACAAAATCGATTGATGAAAATACATATCTGTTTAAGTCGGTTTCGGTATAATTAAAGCTGCTATTTCTGGCAATTGGTTAAGATTAAATGCACTGTGTGTGTGTGTGTTTTTTAGGTGTTACAGAGGTTATCGCGGAAAAAGTTGTTGGGGGTGTGGAGCGTGACCAGGGTGGTTCTACGATCCACTAACTTATTGATACGTCGTGTGAAGGGTTTTTATAGCTTAGGAAGCGTTTGGTATATGATTTGCATAGCGTCGAAGGTGGCATTAGGTAAACTAAACCCTAACCACCAAAACAAATATCCAAAATCACTTGTAAATCTTTTGAGAAATTAACTTATCAGTTACCATCACTAACATTCTCAATCATAATCAATCACACTTATTAAGTAACAACCAATCAAAATGGAATGCATAAGAATGAGAAATAATAATAACAATTAATATTGGAAAAAACAAAGGTACCACAAAAGGCGTAAGTGATTCCAGCCAGTGCGGAAAAGTCTACGCAGATACATTTGCGTCCTAATCATGTGATGATGCATGTAAATATATGGCCTGAAAATGAGATGGATATAAAACAAGTTAGTATAATAAAAATGAATACAAAATCGATTGATGAAAATACATATCTGCTTAAGCCGGTCTCGGTGTAATTAAAGCTGCTATTTCTGGCAATTGGTTAAGCTTAAATTAATGCACTGTGTGTGTGTTTTTTTTAGGTATTACAGAGGTGATCGGAAAAAGTTGTTGGGGTGTGGAGCGTGACCAGGGTGATTTTACGATCCACTAACTTATTGATACGTCGTGTGAAGGGTTTTTATAGCTTAGGAAGCGTTTGGTATATGATTTGCATAGCGTCGAAGGTGGCATTAGGTAAACTAAACCCTAACCACCAAAACAAACATCCAAAATCACATGTAAATCTTTTGAGAAATTAATTTATCAGTTACCATCACTAACATCCTCATCATAATCAATCACACTTATTAAAATAACAACTAATTAAAAAATTAATGCATACGAATGAAGAAAATAACAATTAATATGAATAAAAAAAAAGGGTACCACAAGAGGCGTAAGTAATTCTATCAACTGCAGCAAAGGTCTGCGCAGTCTGATACATTTGCATCCGAATCATGTGATGAAGCATGTAAATATGCGGCCTGAAAATTGAGATGAATAAAAAACAAGTTAGTAAAATTAAAAAGTTTGTTTATAAGAAATTAATGAAAATCAAGTGAGGAAAATACATTGTGTGGTTGCTATTTCTGACAATCGGTTAAGCTTAAGAGCACTGTGTGTACGTGTGTGTTTTTATTTTGGTGAGAAAAAGTTGTCGGGGGTGGGGAGCGTGGCCAGGCCAATAGACTGGAGTATTTCGATACTTCTAATCTTGTGCCCAGGGTTTTTATAGAAAAGATTTGCATGTGTCTTTTGGATTAAATATAAAAATCATGGTGGTCCCACATTTTCAGTAATATTTCAATTAAATAATATTTTTATGAGTTAACATCATTTGACAAAACTTTATTGACTAATCTCCACCATCCATCTTCCGAGATTAATCCCAACAATTTAAAAAACTCACTTTCATCATTTTTTTTTCAAATATTAATATCTTTCAAACCGTTAATCATTAAACAAAAAAATATATACCGTTACGACGACCATTTAATTATCTTTCTATAGACAGGCAATTTGATATACTTTCGACAATTTTTTTCTCGTTTTTTTCATGTTTTTTTTCCTGGCCGAAAAAAATATCACATGTGATATTACATATCACATGTGATATTACACATCACATGTGATATTACACTAATATCACATGTGATATTACACATCACATGTGATATTACACTAATATCACATGTGATATTACATAACACATATGATATTTTTTTCGGCCAGGAAAAAAAAACTATTTTTTTTTGTCGAAAGTATATCAAATTGCCTGTCTATAGAAAGGTAATTAAATGCTCGTCGCGATGGTGTAATTATTTTCGCTTAACGATTAACGGTTTAAGATATATTTAAATTATAAAAAATGAGTGAAATATTAAAATGTTTTTAATCTCAACCATTAGATCAAATAAAGAGGGAGGGAATATGGATGGTGGGGATGAGTCCCTTAGTATATGAGGAATCTTTGGTTTCTAAAATAACTCGATTCTATTTTTATTTACTCTATTTTTTTTCACCCAAAAACCAAAATCTTATTTCGATTCGAAACCGGTATACAAATATAGTGACACCTTAGTGTCATGATGGCGCAAGGTTAGTCGTGTTTAATGAACTTATTTGTTTTCTTAAATATTCTTATTTTTTAAAAACTGAAAAACATGTTTGGTAATATGATGATCGAGTTGATTTAATTAATACTTGTGATCTTGCAATGAAACAAGTTAAAAAATTCTTTTTAAAAAGATAAGTTTCATAAAATAGATAAATAAATACTTTGCAAAGAGAAATTATAAAAAATAGATGATACAAACCAAGCCTAATATTAAATAAATTATTATTGTTACTGCAAAAAATTGTTTAGGTATTATGATATTAACATAGCTGTAATCACATTGTTATTATTAAAAATACTTTATAAGGGCATCTATAAAGGGGATTTCATGAAAAAAGTTTTTAAAATGTTAATAGATTGAGTCATCATAGTGGGATTTAGTTTACAACGCCATGGAATGAAAAAGGTATAGGTTGTTGAACATTTTTATTGCAACTAAATACATGTAACTCATTTAATACATCACTAATTTATAAAGCTTTATCAAGTTTAACCCTAGCGGGAATAGGTTTATAGAATGATAAACTACACAAATAATATTATGATATGACATGGAAAATTTATAAACTTTTTCAATAAGTTTACAATTTAAATGCTCTTATGTTCTATTAAAAATAGATTTTCATTTAGAGAAAACCCAAAATATAATTTCAAATATATCCTTACAATGAATAACGGGACATTAAATAACATTTAATGTTCATATTAATATCAAATTAAAGATTAAATAACAATGATGTTGATATTATTTTCAAATAAATACTAAAAAAACAAATTGTGTTAATGATACTTGCATTAATTGAAAATATTTGTTATACTCAAAGATACTTAACTAAATAAATACCAAAAAGTAGTATTAATGATACATAAATGAATAAAATAATTACAATAAAGAATGAATCATTAAATAACATTTAATGTTGATATTAATATCAAATTAAAGACTAAATAAAAATGATATTGATATTAATTTCAAAAAAATGCGAAAATACAAATTGTGTTAAAGATACTTGAATTAATTAAAAATATTTATTACTCAACATACTTAATAAATAAGGATTTTTGCTAATTTGTGCCCACTGGGCACTTGTTTAGTTATATATATAAGGAATGTTGGAGTTAATTAATATCAAAATAATGATTAATTACGGTAATTTTAGAGATTAATAAATGTTCATTAAATACATTTTTTGATTTAAAATAAAATTTGGTTTCCATAACTTCGTTCAATCATGTGCCCAGTTGGCACACATTAGCAAAACCCAATAAATAATACCACAAAAACAAATACTAATAACGATACTTGAATTAATAAAAGGGTTTTGCTAACCAATGCCCACTGGGCAGAGTTTAGTGTCTAATAAATGAACACAAGTTTTTCTGATTAACATAAAAATACATTAAATATGCATTAAATGCACTTTAAATAAACCATTAATTACTATATTTCAACTTGATTTTCACTCAAATAAACCACAATTTAATGTATTTTTATGTTAATCAGGAAAGTTTGTGTTCATTTATTAGACACTAAACTCTGCCCAATGGGTACTGGTTAGCAAAACCCTTAATACAATATCTAACAACAAGGAACGAGCCATTAAATAACATTTAGTGTAGATATTAATGTCAAATTAAATACTAAATAAAAATGATGATATTAATTTCAAATAAATACTAAAAAACAAATTGTGTTAATGATACTTGAATAATTAAAAATATTACTATACTCAAATATACTTAAATAAATAAATACAAGAAAAACAAATAGTATTAATGATACTTAAAGGAATAAAGTATTTACAATAAAGAACAAGGCATTAAATAACATTTAATGTTGATATTACTAAGTAAAAATGATGTTGATATTAATTTCAAATAAATACGAAAATACAATTCAAAAATATTTATTATACTCAAACGTACTTAAATAAATAAATACCATGGAAACAAATAGTATTAATGATACATGAATTAATAAATGGGTTTTGCTATACACTGCCCATTGAGCAATGTTTAAGGCACATTAAATAATCTATTTTTTTCATATTTAAAATAATTATGCATTTAATGCACAATAGCTAAACTTAAAAATTAACTTACATGTATGTCATTTTTTATTTAAAAAAGTTTAAATTTCCTTTTATATTCATATTAAATATTGCCCAATGAGTATTGTTAGCAAAACCGTTAATAAAATATCTACAATAAGGAACAAGGCATTAAATAACATTTAATATTGATATTAATATCAAATTAAATTCTAAATGACAATGATGCTATCAATTTCATATTAATACTAAAAAAATTGTGTTAATGATACTTGAATGAATAAATATTTATTATAATCAAATATACTTAAATAAATAAGGGATTTGTTAACGGGTGCCAGACATTTTCTTTAAGATGTAAATGAATGGAATGTTCGAGAGCATTAAGTGGAAAATAACATCAGTGATTTAAAGTTTAATTAATGCTCATTAAATGCAAATTTTATTCAAGAAGGAAAGTTTGAGTGTATTAACTATATCTTTAAAATTTACAAAAATATACAAAGGTATACGGCAAAAAAATGTATATTTTTGATTTTTTTTATTCTCTTAATTCAAAATATTTTTTTAATAATTTTTAATTAAGAAAATTATCACTAATAATATTTAGAAAGTTAAAGAAGTTATTAAAAAAAATAAATGATAAAATAAAGACTAAATCCATAATACCCCACAAACCACAGGGACCATTCTTTCAAACGTAAGAGGGTATTTATGATTCAGCTATCTAAACCTTCACTTGACGGTCAAACTAAAAGAAATATTGGTCAATGGACCAAACCAGTTACGGGTCAAAACCAAAGGGAGAGGATCCATGAAAAGAAAATTAGGGGCCATTTTTGTTAAACCCAACAAACCACATGGACCATTTAAGTAATTAACTCTAAAACAATTATTTTAATGTATGACTAGCATGTATTAGCATTAAAATTACCCAATACATGCATTCATGAACCCAATTTTACTATTTAAGAAATTTTGTCAATTTGGGATTTAAACCTTTACTATTCAAGAATTTTGTTAATTTGGGATTAAACCAATAAGAAAATCTTTTTTATAGAATGAAAGAATAAGTAAAGGTTATGAATATATTAATGTATGTATTGGTAAACACATTTATTTTATGATTTAACTTTATTTAGATATCACACATTTATTTACATATCAAAAGATCAATACTAGCTACTCATTTTTTAGATTAGATAACAAACCCACTTGTACTCTTTTTTTCAAAAATTAATATCTCTTAAACCGTTAATCGTTAAGCAAAAAAAAAATAAAAAAATATCCATTGTGACGAGCATTTTATTATCTTTCTATAGACGAGCACTTTGATATAATTTCAACAATTTTTTTTCGTTTTTTTCATGTTTTTTCGTTTTTTTTCTTCTTTTCGTTTGTTTTCGTTGTTGAAACTTGCAAAAGAAATCACATGTGCTTAAACACTATTTTGAATAATCGAATATCTAGACATGTAATAAAATGAATATAATTTTTCTACAATATTTTAAAAGTTTCACCTTTTTTTCTCTTGAAAACTAGACATTCATATCTTTCCAACCATATGTAATACATCATATTTTGGATTGTAGATTAGTTCAGTTAATTAATTAAAGTTGAATTAAACACATAACATCACATGTGATTTTAACCATACATGATCTCAATCACATGTGATTTTCACTACATGTGTTGTTTTGGGTAAAGGGATTATACCCGGTATATATACTACATGTGTTTTTATCACATGTGATTATGGAAATTTCACACATGAACTGCTATAATATGTAATTCGAATACAATGTGTTATATATGGTTGAAAAGTCATGAATGTGTGTTTTTCATTACAAAAAGGGAAACGTATTTTTTTGTTTTGTTTTTATTTTTTTTTATTTATAGACAAAAACTTATTTCAGTTTTATTGTAGATGTTCATGTGAATTTTAATACCGAAAATAAAAGGTGAAAAAAACGACAAAAAATAAGTCTGTCGAAAGTATATCAAAGTGCCCGTCTATAGAAAGATAATTAAATGTTCGTCGTAACGGTATAAATTGTTTTTTGCAGCTTTGGATTGAGCGGGTCGGGTTTGTCGGTTTCACAGATTTTGTTAACACCCGTATCCATAAAACTTAGCTTTATATAAATCAAATAGATATTTTGAACGACAAAAAAAATTTGCTCAATAAAATATTTATTATCACAATCGTATAATGAAAAACACTGTCATTAACTAAAGAGTTGAAATACGTCAGATGTAATTCTTGATATCCTTAATTTATTGTCAAAAAGAAAATAATAAATTAGAATACAGTAAAATCTCTATAAATTAATACTCGATAAATTAATAATCTCGATAAAATCAATAATTTGTCAAGTCCCAACTTGCGACCAGTATAAAGTTGGACACCAATCGATAAAATAATAAGATAATAATTTTTTTTAAACCCCAATGTCTAAATATTGGTCCCAGCTAACCTATAGATTAATAATTACTACAATATTTCACAATTTCTTCAATGCCTTAAACCTCGTAACATTCATTAATTTCGTCAATGGCTTGAATTCATAAAATTTAATTGTAACTTGCTTTTCTAATTTATTTTTCATCATACATTGTCATTAGTATATCAGACTTGTAAATTTAAATGTCACACATAAAACTTATTTAAATCAATAAATTATTAATTTATCGATATAATAATATCTCGCTAAATTAATAAAAAATATCTCATTGCCAACATCATTAATTTATAGAGGTTTTATTGTACCTGATTCATCGGAAAATTTGATTTCAGGGTACCCGCCGTTGCAACGCGCGAGTACCCTACTAGTATTTATATTGAAGGTTGGGAAATGTTTAATGCTTATGTAATTAGATAAAGCAAGAATAAAGTTCGTAGTGAAGAGCTCTCATTTTATTATTATTTTTTTATTTTTAATTTTTATGCAAAATAAATAAATAAATAAAAATGTTGTTAATCCTAACACTGCACATTATAAAATACCTGTGTAACCGCAACAAAATGTGATCTTCTACTATCCTAGTTTGAACTATGTAGCATTGAAAATAAATAATTTGTTAGCTTAACTTACTTGGCTTATTGATTATCGTCTTGATCAAGGTGAAGCTAAGGCCCGCATCACAGGTACCAGTGTGATTGCTGGAGGCATAGTCAGAATTGTATTAGCAATGGTTGATGCTGAAAAATGAAAATGCATGGGGAAAACAACTGGAAGCAAAATTGTCAACAATAGCTTATGTTGTTGCCAAATTGCAAGGAAGACGTAATGTTGCAAAATTTGTCAACAATGGAATCCACCATCCTGATATATATTTTCTATCCGACTTTGCAATTTCGATATTCTTATTGCTATTGAGCTAAGCCAAACAGGAATGCACATTGCAACATGTAAACGAAGAATATGTTACCATATTATAGTATTATACTATGTATTTTTTGTAGTAAGACGCAACAAACAACCAAATGTAGATGGTAAATGAAACAACAAAATCACTTTCAACAAACATAAAGAAACAGAAGTTATTATTTTTAAAACTTTAGTTGATTACTGTTGTAGAAATTGTCCAAGTTCTCTACTACATATACAACTGTGCATACACGATATCCAAATCCAGTGGTTCTCGACCTGGAGGTTGACTTGTTGCGAGAGTGATATTAGTTGACACTCTATCTGATGCACCATTACTAGCATTGCCGGTCCCCGGTTTCATTCTCGGCTCCATTAACCTGTAAAACTAGACACGTTTATACTATACTATGGTATATAATTAAAAATATTTATGGTTTAGAAAAATGTATGCATGTTAGTCATACCCTGCGACGCACTCGTCGTGAATTTTGAGTACTGCTCTGCTCATTGTGCCTGAAGCAGTTAGTGTGTTAAATTTGGAAATGTTGAAAACAAACATAAGAAGTAACAATTCCATTTAAATAATTATATATGTATGAACATCACCTTGAATTGCTTATATAGGCTGGAGAAGCACATCCTTGTCGAATAACACTAAGTTGCTCATCAGTCCATCTAACACCCAGTACCCGTTGATTTGCGATGTTTGTATTGTTTGCACATAAAGGATGTTGTTGAACTGAAGATGGACCCATGGGATGGATATAGTGTTTGGGAGTGGCAACTCCGTTATTAGCAAAAGTCAATGATTGGGCCAGAGCTTGGTCCAAGGGCAGTGCCAAGGTTTGAGATCCAGCATGGCCTGGGGCTTCAGCATGGGCCATGGCTCGAGCATCAAAGGCTTCTGCATGGGTCGGGGCTTGAGCTTGACGCTGGTCCAAGGGGAGTGCTGTGGCTTGGGAACAGGCCTGGGCGTGAGCCTCAGTATAGGCCATGGCTGGAGTGTTGATTGATTCATTATGGACTTGGACTTGAGCTTGAACATGAGCTCGAGCCTCAGCCTTCAAACAAATATACATATGCATAAATTATCTACGTTAATCTACAAGCACAGGCATAGCATAATGAGCTTCAAATCCAAACAAACTTTTAAGTTATAATCGATCATTACCTGAGTAGACGATTCTACCAACTCCCCACCATTTTTATATGCGTCATGAAAGATACCCCACCAATCATCTAAAAAACAATATTTTTCATCATATCCTGTAAGAACACACACACAAACACTCTATCATCCTTGGATTATAATTGTCCCGAGCACATTAAAATATATAGAATAGAATATGTTACAAGAATATCACTTGCCATCATTGTATTTGGAATAGTTTATTTAAGTGCTTGATTGTTTATTATGGTTTGCTTAATATTAATGACGAGTAAATAAACAGTGTGAAATAAGAAAATAACAAAGTACCAAACACCCGTCAACATTTCATCAAACAATTTTTAAGAGGGAAATAAATTAATTTAGATTGACATAGAGTTGGAAGGCAAATGAGCAACAAGCTGCGCCGCTAGCCCTTTTTAGAGAGAAATGTAGTCTTTGACCTTACTTTTGAGAATCTATTAAAATTGACTGAAAAAGAATAGTTATGACTAATATTTGTAAACATTAAAATGTCAAATTTCAAACTTGAAATTAGTTCCGGTTGATGACTGGTCAAATGGTGTCTCGAACCAAGAGGATATATAGCATCACATAGCTAAAAATACTTGCTGATAATAGAAAAGGATAGGGTACCAGGAGGATAAGTTATTGCAGTCTCTCGGGCAAAGACCTTAGCACTATCATGAAATCCCATTGCGATCATGTGTTGCAGCATGACAACATGAAGCCTGAAAATTTAAATGAGATTATAAAAACAAAACATATGGTATAAACAAAACCCGGACCAAGTTATCAAACCCAAAGCCTGGTTACACCCGATCCAGTCAAGTCCGGCCGAAACTGAGCAAAGCCCAGCCCAGACTTGGTCCTATTTCAACTAGTAAATGCATGTCTTGTATAGTTCAAGAGATTTATACTTTTTTTTTTCCAATTAATATACTTTTCTACTTTTAGGTGCATGCCTTTGTTTCATGGTATTGTTTAAGAGATTCTGTCTTTGCCTTCCAATAAAATATGTTTTCACGGTATTGCTAAAAATAGTAATTAATTATAAAATCCTGAAATTTATAGAATTTTAAAATAGATCTTTTGATAATAAATAAAACATTAAGACATGAAATATGGAGGTAATATAAAAAATAATGAAAAGATACATTAAAAAAAACCAGGCCAGGTCACAAAGGGTCGGTCTTTTTTATAATTAACTGATACAGTAAACACCGGAATTAATAACTTTTGTAAATACTAAAATAATGTAAGTACCATGGTAAATTTAAGAAAAAAATATTTCCATTTATGTTTTACATTTGAAAGTTTTAGCCGAGAAAATTAGTACTTCAACTAAAGCATATAATCGACCTTTGTAATTAAAGAATTCTGCAACCAAAAAAAAAGTGAAGAAGATAACTCACGCACGCAGGGCTTCAGAATCCATAGGAATGGCAATGCAGTTGTTCCTGGATTTTCAGAGAAAAACAAAAGAAAACAAAAACATAAGCTTTTACAAGGTACATCAATAAGATTAAAGTAATAACACAAAACTTGATTCTTGCCTTAAACCGGAAACACACAAGTCGATTTTCCAAAAACAAAACGCTGAGAAAACCGAAAAAACCAAGCTCTGGAGAGAAACTAATAAAATTGTACAATGATGGTTCAAGAAAAATGAGGAAAGCAAAGCATTAAGTAATGCGACATAAACAAAGATTACCCGAATCCAATTACCCAAATAATAACACATTCAATGCTATATTTTAATTTTAATTTTTTTGTGTTTTACCAGATTTAATATAACAAGGGTAGGAATCAGGTAAGAAGAAAATTTAAAATGAGAAGGATGAGAAATAACTATAACCGCACATTTGAGATGCATCGACTTGCATTAGATTCATCCCAATTAGTTTCAAAAGTGATTTTGAAGTGAAAACGATGCAAAATAGTACTAGCAACAAATTTGATCCGAAGCGGACGAAAATACATAGGATTCGCCTAAATAGATGAAATGCATCTAATATATGCATATGCATCTAGAGTAAGGATCAAATGAGAAATATAATTAAGATGAGATGAATGAGAACGAACCACAACCACTAATCTTAGATGCATCCACAAAAATAGATGCATCTCCCAATTATTTCTCTTTTCTTATTTGAATTTTATGGCTAGAATTGTTTCTCACTCTTCTCATTTCAATAACTCTTCTCACTAGATCCATTCCCTATGCATCTAATGTTTTGCTATAAAATATATTAGTGTGCATCCAAAAGATTAGGGATGACATATCTTCAAGTCGATGCATCTCTTATGTGTGCTTATAGTTATTTCTCATCATTCTCATTTTAGGATTTCTTCTCATTTGATCATAAGTCTAACAAGTAAAAGGTCATTTTTATTAAAATTATACTTCACAAAATGATCAACTTTCTAAAACAAATGTCTTGGTGAGGTAATCAAATATTTCGAATTGAAGAATATGGTCAATATGGCAAAAAAATATTAACCAAGTAGTGGAAAGGGAAGGGATCTGGTGAGAAGAAAAACTAAAATGAGATGAATGAAAAGTATTTATAGCCACACATTTCAAATAAGAGTGAGAATTTTAATAGGAGATGCATTTTCTTCTCACCCTTATCATTTTAATTTTTCTTCTCAATCCTAACTCATAGTGGAAATACATTATTCACCATATGAAATTACCATATCAGGGCAAAAAGAGCTACAATAAGCATATTAGCTTATTCTAGAAACTTCATTCACCGGATATAGAGAAAATGGTATAATTATTAAAGTTGACCAATGTGCAAACTGCAAAGTACTTAGTAATTCTTTGATAGTGCCTATAAACAATAAAATGCTTAAGATAAAAGGTTTGTCTATATTTAGTAAGAGCATAATTATTATAATTAGTTGAACATTAATTCGTGATACGTTAAAAAATATGAAACGGTATAAAGATTTAATAAACTTCTTTGTTAGTTTTCTTTTACTTTTCTTTTATTTTCTTTCTTTCTTTTTTTCTTCTTTTTTGGATTACCATGGTTCGGTGGTTTGAGCCCACCATCATACAAACACAAAGCGGGTAAAACCTTCCCTTTTTTTGGGAAGGTTAGCAAGGCCATACACCAAGAAATAATTAAACTTGCTACGTCGCACATTTTAGTAATGACAGTCACTAGCCTTTTACCATTAGGCCACCCCTGAATGTTTCAGGTTAACTATTTTGATAGTTTTATCATGAATATAATGTTTAAGTACACAAGTTGTTACCATAAAGTGTGTCAAGCAATACAAGTTCTAAAATATATTCGTAACAATAATTTTATATGACGAATCATTATGATTTTATTTTTTACCTTGTGAAATTTGCTATTATAACTAATTAGCAATTAATAATTGAATGTGACGAAACTTTGGGAATAAAGTTATCATGCGTTTACTCTTAGAAAAATCCAAAGTAAAAAGAGTTGACTATTAAATATGGCATGTCGTTGTGAAAGTACTTGTATTTTTGTTGCTTGTTTAGAATATTAGCCATCTAAAGATTGTAAATTTTATACAGATTCTGCACTTGGAAAGAGGTTTGCTAATATTTTGTATTAGAGAATGTAAGTGCAGTAAAGTAAGAGTAAAAATAGAAATTGAAAGGCTGGATAATATGTTGAGCTTTATGTTGGACTTCTATTTATAGGACTACAAATACTTAGTACATAGACTTACTTTACCTCTAAGTATTCTTAGTAAGTAAGTTTCTTCATAGCTAAGATTACTAAATATCTAATATCCTTAGGAGTTAAGGATACTTGATGTCTAAGAGTACTAAATATCTAATATCCTTAAGAGCTAAGGATACTTAATGTTTAAGGTTCCTTAGGAAGTAAGATCTTTACTAGTGAAGTATCCTTCATGACTAAGATTACAAAATATTTTCTAAACATAATATTATTTTAAAACAAACAATCTTAGATACTTTAACACTCCTCCTTAAGATTGTTGTTTGATGTCATAAGCTGAGCCTTGAAGTAATTTAGCTTCTTACTAAAATTCAGATGTGCAATATTTCATATCTGCGAGTTAAGTTTCAGATGTGCAATATTTCAGCTTGACTTCTCCGTTCTTCTCAACTTCTCGAATGGCATGATACTTGACATTGATATGCTTTGTTCTTCCATGATGCGTGGGATTTTTTGTTATAGCAATAGCAGACTTGTTATCGGAGAAGATCACAGTTGGACCTTCTTGATTAAAATCAAAATCGGAAAACAATTTTCGAATCCAAATAGCATGATTTACAGCACCTGCAATTGCTATATATTCTGCCTCTACAAAGACCGTGCGAGAATGATTTGCTTTTTGGAGTTCCAACAAAATACACCCGAACCGAGAGTAAATATATAACCAGAAGTACTTTTTGACTCATCAATGCTTCCGGCCCAATCACTATCAGCATATCCTTCAAGTTTCACATCTTTGTTTCTTTCGAACATAATTGCAAGATCAAGAGAACCTTTCACGTACCTTAGCACTCTTTTTGCAGCTCCCAAATGAGAACTAGACGGTTCACCCATAAACCTTGATAGAAAACTGGCTGCAAAAGCTAAATCTGGTCTTGTGATTGTTAAATATAGTAAGCTTCCAACAATGCTTCTATATTGAGTTTGATTGAGAAGCTTCTTCCCATCATCTTGTGACAACTTGCACTTGTATACTAGTGGCGAAGTAACTGGTTTGCATAAGAACATTTTGAATTTCTTAAGCATATCACTAGCATACTTTCTTTGAGAAATATGAACACCGTCGGGTAGTTGCTTGATTTCCATGCCAAGAAAATAGCATACTAGTCCTAAATCTGACATATCAAATTCGGATTCCATTTGCTTCTTAAACTCCTTAACAAGATCATCGTTGCTTCCGATCACAAGTAAGTCGTCAACATAAAGAGAGATAATCAGCCTCTCTTGAGAATTAAATTGCTTCACATAAAGAGTTGACTCACTTGAACTCCTCCTGAAGTTATCATTCAGCAAATGAGCATCGATCTGAGCATACCAAGCCCTGGGTGCTTGCTTAAGACCATAAAGTGCCTTGTAGAGCCGATAAACTTTTTCTTCTTGGCCAACTACTTCAAAACCTTAAGGTTGTCTTACATAAATCTCCTCCTCAAGTTCACCATTAGGCAATGCAGATTTGACATCAAGATGGTGAATTTTCCAATTTCATTGGGCGGCCATAGCTATTAATAACTTGATTGTATCATGACGAGCAATGGGAGCAAAAGTGTCTCCGAAATCTACACCGGCAACCTGAGAATAGCCTTTCACAACCAATCTAGCTTTATGTTTGTAAATTGATCCGCCGGGCTGAAATTTGGTTTTGTAGACCTATTTCACACCTATTGCAGTTTTCCTTTCTGGCAAGTCAACAAGCTTCCATGTCTTGTTTTTCTTGATCATTTCAAGTTCAGCTTTCATTGCATCAATCCATTGAGAATGTTTGGAGGCATCCAAATAGCTTTCAGGTTCAGCAACAGAATTACAAGACTCGTAAACATCAACAAGCGGTCTTGTTCTTAGCACATCGGTGTCAGTTGTGTCTTCAATATCAAATTCGGGAATATCAACTTCATCATGATGTACTTCATCTGAAAACACATCTACATGTCTTAACTTCTTTCACATTCCAGTCCCAGCAGGCTCCTTCATCAAAAGTCACAGCTCTGCTGATTGCAACTATGAGTGAGATCATAAATTCTATGTCCAACAAAGATGCATTTTTTGGCTTTTGCATCAAGCTTTGATCTTTTGATGTCTGGAATATGATAATAAGAGATAGAACCGAAGACTTTTAAGTGTTGAATTGATGGTTTGATTCCCGACCAAGCTTCCACCGGAGTTTTACCACTCACGGCTTTTGTTGCTAATCTGTTCAGCAAATATACAGATGTAGCTACCGCATCGGCCCATAATGTCTTTGGTAGTTTCTTCTCAAACAACATTGATCTCGCCATCTCTATGACCGTTCTGTTCTTTCTTTCAGAAACGCCGTTTTAATTTGTTGAGGCGAGTATGAAACTGTAACTTGGTGAATTTACTCCTTGTTGCCGAAGGAATTCTTCAAACTAGTTTGACGTGTATTCTCCACCATTATCATTCCTCAAAATACGCAAAGTACTGCCACTTTGTACTTCAACAAGTTTCTTGAAACTTTTAAAGATTGAAAATACTGAAGATTTGTTGCTAAGGAAATAAACCCAGCAAATTCTTGTATAATCATCAATGAAAAGAACAAAATATTTGTTACCGCTCCAAGATGAAGTAGACATAGGACCACATATATCAGAATGCACGATTTCTAACTTGTGTGTAGCTCTCGTCACACCAGCTTTTGAGCTTTTGAGAAAGGCAATCTGCGACTTTTCCCCAATTTACAACCTTCGCACTTAGAATCAACTTCACTAATGGGAGGCATATCTTTCACCAACTTAGTAGTATACATATGCTTAAGTGTTCTGTAATTGAAGTGACCATATCTCTTGTGCCATTTAATACTATCATCTTCAGTAACACTAAAAGCACTAGCATTTGCAACAACAAGCTTCAAGTAATAACTATCATTTACCATATCAAGGCTAGCTATTTCATAATCACGAGAATTAGTGATAACGCAACGCGAATCCTTCTTAAAATTAACACCATAGCCATTCTTTAACATTTGTGGCACACTTAACATATTTTGATCAAGTTCAGGCACATATAAGACTCTAGAAATGTATTTGGTACCTTTCTTTGTGTTGATAGTTATAGTACCTCTTCCTTTTTCTCGAGCATAATATCCATCTCCCAACTTCACTCTTGGGTTGTCTGTGGTGTCGAGACTAATAAAGACCTTTATGGCTTGTGTATCCACTATCCATAAGCCACATAAGGCTATTTTGATGTTTATCAAGATGCGACGCCATGAACAAATGCTCATCATCAACCTGATCCTCCTCGGAAACATTTTCTTGGTGAATTCTTTGTGTGTTGCTACGAGTTTTCTTTGCTCAACAATACTTCTCGACATGTCCAAATTTGTTGCAAAAGTTGCACTTGAAGTTTGGTTTATCTTTGAACCAACAATCAGCTTCTTGATGATTTGTGTTTTGACAAATATTACATGGAGGAAAAGTACTTTTCTTGGATGTTGAAGAACAGTTTTGTGAGGCAGAGCCTTTGTTGTTTCCTTTCCGGCCTTGTTACTTCTAGAAAATATTCGAAAAGCACCTTCAACTTTCTCTTTTGATCTAATAGAAACTCTTTGCTCCTGTGCTTGGAGTTTACTAGTTAGTTCAGAATCTGTAAGTGTATCCAGGTCACGACTCTTCTATGGCGGAAATTATTGCTTCAAACTTTGAAGGAACGCTAATCATCATCTTCTCAACTACTTTCTGGTCTTTCACAACTTCTCCATGAAGCCTCATTTGATTAACCACATCCATCATCCTTGTTGAGTAATCTTTCACCAATTCATCATCTTTCATTTTTAATAATTCAAACTCTCTTTTGAGAGTTAATAATCTGACGGCTTTTACTCTATCAGTACCTTCATAGGTTTCTTGCAGATTATCCCACACAGCTTTTGGTGTTTCCAAGTCCATTATGGAGGTGAAAATTTGATCGGCGACCCTGTAGCTTGTAATCGGTCTAGGCGGGATTAATCGGATTAGCATTTTCGAATAGTTTTCTATATTTCAGGCAAGTTTTAGGTATTTTCGGCAAATTTTAGGTATTACTGACAAGATTTTTCTTTAAAAAAAATCTTGAAATAGATATAAACAACAAGTATAGCTTATTAAATAATTTTACGGCGAGTTTTGGGTATTTCTAGCAAGGGTTGAAGGTTTCGGACAAGCTTGACCACCGTTGACCTTCATTAACCGTCGTTGACCACAGTTGACCGATTTACGCAAATCAGAAAGGTTGGTTGCCTTGTAGCACCTAGTCGGCGATTAATCGGCCTTGTAGGCCTTGTTTTGCAACACCGTTTTAAAACAAACAATCTTAGATACTTTAACAAAGATAACATCTAGGATTGCTTGAATTTTTGGAATTGTTTAGAATACTAGTTAGCACATATTGGTGAGCAGAATTATTGGTCGTCCGCTTTATATCAATTGAGATACCGGACCGGCTCGTCCAAACCAGACCGTAGCAAAAACCGATTTGGCCAAAAAGATCGGACCGAGGACCAGACCAAAATGCTTGGTCTGGTCCGATTTGTCGGTCCGGTCCGGTCCAACGAAGCATAATGGTCAGTTTTGTGTAAGACCGAACCGGACCAGACCGAAGACCGAAGACCGAATATGAGGAAAAAGGTGGACTGTTCGGGCCGGTTTCTCGGTTTGGTTCGGTCTGCGGTTTATTATGTTCAGCCCGAATACTACTTAAATCAATTGTCATGCATTTAAATCAAACTATGAATGAGAGAAAGATTCATCATTTGTCATATAACTTTCTTGCAATGATAGTGTAACTAATGGTTGGAAAGGCTGCTAGCCTGCTAATATATGATAAAGAATCTATTTTAACATACAATCTAATACTGATCTATTGAGCATCTAAATACATACAAAAGTAGTAGAAAGAGAACATACCTGAAGGGGTACATCATACATTGTTGTATCGCTTCTTCAGTTCAGTTGCATAACTGAAATCGAAAAAACCATCAATTTGATAAAAAAAAAATAATAATAATCATAATAAAATAAAAAATAATAATAAAAAAAATAGCGCAGAAGACAACAAACATTAAAAATTCGTAACACCTCTTACCAATAGCAGCTTCATTCATGTTCCTTTTTCCCGTATGGTCAAGCACAAAAGTTGCGTCCCGAAGAATGAGATGGAAGGTAACAAAAGAACAAAATTTAGGGTGTTAAAACACTAGCTTTCTAACCCAATTATCAGCTTTTCATGAACCATTTGCCTAATACTTTGTAAATAACAGGACTTACTTATCATTATAGACATCAAGCAGCCATACTTATTAGCAGGATTTCACCTGTACCTCAAATCAACTAATAATTTACAAATTACTTTTCCAATAGCGACAAAATATTGCGAGAAGAATAAGATACATGTTTCTCAGGTGCCACATATTATTGTCGTCCTGCAACAAATTGAATAGTAACAGAGGCAATGGTCTATACAGAAATGTGTTATTTTGACTGTCATACTGACCAACAGAAATACAAAAACAAAGTTGCACCAAAAGTATCATGATTCCCAGTTCAGCAAATAGAAAAGATAAAACCCAACAATGAAAACAAAAAGCTACAATCAGTTTGATAACAACTACAAGGATGGTCGAATTACAGCCCCAACTTCAGTAGCAGGTGGTTACAGTGAGTCCACCTAATCATTTTGGTAGTCACGGCTTAATCTGACATTCTGACCAGATAGTTGCTAAATCTTCACTTTACAATAACTAGTCTTCTATTCACATTAAATGTTGAGAATTCTTCCATATGCTTATCAATCAATGTTAGGGAGTCGCAATCTATATAGCTTGCTTTCACGTACAAGTACAAAACAGCTTTATTGGCTTTTTCCATTTTCCTATACGGATACAGTGTTCCTATTATTATTATCATGTTAAAGCACTACTATATGGTTATGTTTATAATTGAATGTTCACAACTATATGCTAATGTTTATATTATGAAAGCATTAATACATAGAGGAAGATAAGACACAACCAATGGCGGACCTGTGTAGGGGCAGGGGAGGGTCCCGCCCCCCCAAAAAAATTTTGCGGCACCTAGTGTAAATATTATAGGTTTTAGGGGTAATTTAGTTGAGGTTACAAACAAATCTCCGATTCGCCCCCCCCAAAAAAAATGTTCTAGTTCCGCCACTGGACACAACAATCTGGTGGTGAAGAGCAGACATTCACGGGGTAAGCCCTGTAATAGATTGCATATCATAAACAATTTAAGGTGCTTAGAGCTGAGACACGGGGTGTGCAAACAGTAACAGTTATTAACAATTATAATTTCTTTTCCTAAAGGAAAACATACTTCTAAGATTTAACACATACAAAAAACATCATAGTTGAATCACAGGAAATGGTATAACACTAGCTTATCAATATATTATGAAGGCACCTGCTTCTAGTATCCAACAACTCGAAGTGTCAATTACATATTTCATGCCCTCACTATAACTCAATGGCAAACAATTAGACGAGTAAAAATCCATTCTTCAACACAAACTGAAATCTGGTAATAGTATAAAGATTATAGTTTTCTTAAAACAATAAACAAACACAGTTTAAAAATAACAAAAGGAGGAGGCCTAGACTGTATTAAGTTTCAAACCACCTGGCACCGAGTTATCTGTTGAACACATATCGATGTCAGCTTTAAACACACAAAAACTAAATATTTGGGACGAAGAGGAATAATAACTTTACTCAAACGGAGACCAGGACACGGACTTGACCGGGCAAGGTCATAACCAGGCTTTGGGTTTGAATAGTTTGGGCCCGGCTTTTTCTATATTCTTTGTTGTTTGGTTGTGTAATTAATCTAAAGTTTGTCGCTGCATATTTTCATGCTTCAACGCATGATCAGAATGCAATATATGATACGGCAGAGGTATTTGCCAGACAGGTGGGAGTCACTTATTGCCCTTCCCGTACCTTCATTTTTTCAATTATTGATTGTTCTCTTTCATTCCATATGCATCATACTTTCAGTTAACTGTTAGTAATTAGCAAAAATAGTTGTTTCAAGATATGATTATTAATGACGGTAACTATAACAACACATGTTATATCATTTTTATATGCTTTTTGAACTTAGTTTTTCAAAAAAGTATAAGTGCTTTGAGTGTTGGTTTTCCTTTTGCAGGTTTAATTTACCTGATAGGTTTTTGGATATCTAAGACCATTATAATTCAAGGATCATAATAATATATCCAATAATGGTGGGGATATGGTGGGATGTCCTTAGGTGATGATCAACTGGAAGCTAAAGTCCATTCTTCTGTGAACGTGCTTGTAAATTATTGCATATAAAATTTTATACAGTATGCAGGGTGAGGCTCAGGCTATACACTAAACGCAGCTCATACACCGGCGCAGCTACACACTAAAGCCCAGGCACATGCCTTGTTGTGTTTTTCTCATGAGGCAATCATTAATAGAACAATTCTCATTCTACACAAACATTTGGCTATAAACTGATCAATGACCATTTTAGTATCTTCCTCATCATGTCTATAGTGATGTTGACCGAGATGGACATTCTACGACATTCAAGGAAGCAATCCTAGGTAATGTGTTTACATATCTAACTATTTACTTGGATGTTGTTACCTTTTGTGTTTATTCATTTAATCTTTTACGTTTCCCTATTTTAAGTTGTAACAAATCAGCGTATAGTATACGCAACACAACTCATAATTGCCAATGGTCATATCATTCACGGGGTATGATGATAACACACATGCATTTTTTGTATAATCATAAAACTTGATTCAGATTACTCTAGTTGATTCAGATTACTTGGAATTATTATTTACACACTTTAAAGAAAACAGTTCTCCATTATAATAAGTTAAGGGTAAAGCTGTCATTTTACAAAAAGTAAGAAAGAAAAAATAGTAATGATTATGCTTTTTCTTAGACATTGTTTTTTTTTTTTTTTTTTTTNGGGGGGGGGGGGGGGGGGGGGGCATTATGTTCGGTAGGGAACGCATCCTTTAAAAATATATTGCTATTAGTTCATGGAGTTCTCTATTATTATATGAGACTCGATTTTAACCTCCCCTACTTAACAATGTAACCAGTTAGTTAAGTTATTTCAAAAAGAGCCTCATACAACACATAAAAACTTAAAATCGCATTTCATATAGATAATTTTGTTTCGTGGAACAACTCTTGAGTTAGAGTTATTTTTGTAGTATATAATTTCTTACAAAAGGGCTCCAAAATACTTTGAAGATTGATAATGGTTTTACCGATGAGTTAACTGAACTCGTTAAGGATACATTCTCTTTTTTCCTCCAAATTGTAAGCATCCATATTAAGTATGAGATCCAAGTCTATGGACATAAAGTGGTTGCTCTTACATTTGCCCGTTAAAGATGAACGAAGTTTTGCAATGGAAAATACATGTTGCAATAACTTGTGAAAACTTATAAATTCCAAATTTTCATAAAAACATTTTGAAGAAAGATTTGTCCACTTTGGGGAATACAGAAAGAACACACAATTTCTTACTTCAACATAGCCAGTAAATTACTTATTAAAAACGTTTTTCATAGTTAAGGTTTAATGCACTAGCGAGCCTTATACTTAGCTAGAAGGGCATGTGCATCAAGGCTCTTAGACTTAGCTAGATATGCACTCTTCACATGCCTTTTACAAAAAGACTAAGTCACAGATAATCATAGAGGGGCAGCCTTAGTCCTTGCTCAAAATCTCGCCCCGTGTTTTATAGTATGATTTTAAAAAAATAAATAAATAAATAAAAATAAAATAAAAAAATAAATAAATAAAATAAAATAAACAAAAAAAAACAAAAAAAACAAAAAATAAAAAAAAAAAAAAAAAAAAAAAAAAAAAAAAAAAAAAAAAAAAAAAAAAAAAAAAAAAAAAAAAAAAAACAAAAAAAAAAAAAAAAAAAAAAAAAAAAAAAAAAACAAAAAAAAAACAAAAGAAAAACAAAAACAAAAAAAAAACAAAAAAAATCACATATAACAAGGTGCCAACCTTAAATCGTCTCAATGTGCCTCATCTTGAATTAATGGCAAATCATGTTGCTTAATTTTCTTCATTACTTAATCTATGCCACGCTCGAATATCTATAACATACTCTTTTGAAAATTATAACTTCAAACTCCTCTAAATTTGCATATAAAAGCACAAAAACAGAAACCCCGGGAATCATTTGTTCATATGTGTCATTGTGTTAGTTTAGATATTCAAAATTTGGAAGTAACGAGCGCCTCTTTCATGTCCCGCCATGATGTGAAATTAATTGTAATATTAATCGTATTTGGAATGTATATCATTAGAAGTTCATGAAAAAGTCATCCCTTCAACCATGGCTATTAAACTTCAAGAGCATTTTGGAGCTTTCATATAAGTCGTCATAGACTTATATAAAACATAACATCTACTCCACAGTTTTACAAGATAATGTGACTGTCTTTATTAAATACCATATAATTTGTCGACACAATGTTATATTTAGTAGTCTTACAATATATGTGTGATCATCATGTAGCGATTGAGAAAAAAGAAGTAAACACAATCAATGGCGCCCCAAACGGCTAACATGAGAAACGCATATCTCTATGTCATGTAAGAATATAGTAGATAGTCATATAAAGAAAAAAAAAATGAAGTACCTTTTTCATAAACGCACTTAATGTATCAAGTTCATGGTTAAGAGATAAACTGAATAACAAAATTGCCACTAAGTAATATTGTTTGTCGTGAACACCAAAATATTTATTATTAAAGCTTAAGGTAACAAATTAACTACGAGTGTTGAAATGGTAAAATTAGCATCTAAATTCAATGATTCTGAACTAGAAGGTTGGTTTGTTGTCGAGATGATAATTGTTGCTCTCCGTGATGCATGATTATGATCAGCCCTTTGTGGTTGACATGTCTATTAACATGTAACACAGGTTAAGTTGTACACTATTGTAATAAACTTTTGTGATTAATGGTAAGTCATGAATTCGAGTTGTGTCGTGCCTAACATGCATCCATAAGTTATCGCCTTAAAAGGAAATCCATAATACAACATAAACGAACAGAAAAGGCAAAAATATTCAATTAAAAAAATCGATGTGTAAAGTCACCTAGAATTTCTTGAATGTTCCTAGAAAATCTCATTCATGTTCAACTAAGACACCTTGTTAGCCAAATGTTGGTTGACTTAAGATGTTTAGATATTAGCATTATAATAGAAATTGTTGAATTCTAGACATATCGGCCATTTGATAACTCGAGTTAAAACCTAGTCCAAAGGTATCGCTAAAGCATTAGAATGGCGAGTACGAGCTTGGAGCTTAAACCTAGTCCAAAGGTATTGCTAAAGCATTTGAAAGCCTTAGCCTAGCTTAAACATACGCACGGACATGGTCTTGAAGCTTAGCTCAAGCCTCACGTTACATAATATATGAAAACACATACACAATAGGCATTAATCTACAAACATGCACACTTGGGACGAAGTTCGCTTATTTGTAAATAATCATCAATACATAAAATCAGCCATACCCACACACCATTACTAGATACACTACTATAAGACATTCTCATCACAAAACCAATCATGCTTACTAAATAACAATTAACCGAAAACGCAATGCATAGTTTAAAAATTATAACAATTAATAACTGAAAAAATAAAAGGTACCACACGTGGCATAAGTGAATCAGCCTCTCTGGTGATCATAACCTCCGCAGTTTGATACATTTGCATCCTTATCATCTGTTGAAACGAAGCCTGAAAATTTAGATAAAAAAGAAAATAAGTAAATAAATAAAAAAGTTTGTTTATGAGAAATGAAAATGATGAAAATACGTAGATGTTAAAAGACGTTCTCGGTGTGATTAAAGATGAAATATCTAGTTCATGACAAGTGATCGGAAGAAGAAGTTGTTACGTTGGATGTCACCGGAGGAGATGAACGGAAAGTATTGAAGGCTGTGAGAAGGGGGAGCGTCAGTTGGTTTTAAGGGGGTGTCTGTTTAGTCTTATATAGTGTTTATTGACGGGTGGTTTTAAGGGGGTGTTTGTTTAGTGTTATATAGTGTTTGTTTAGTCTTATATATACTTAGACGAAGACGAGTACCTATGTATAGCAACGGAATTTTATAGTAGTATAAGTTTTCAGCCCTGTACATTATATGATTAAATATTTTCCGATATTATAATGATTGAATAGTTTCTGTAATTAAGTTTCAGCCATGTATTAGTTTGTTTCCTTAAATAGACTCACTTTTCACTTTCAAGAAAAGTTGATTTTTCCATTATAGATAGTATAGATATAGAGGGCTTATGCCTGGGTTTATTGTTCATAAGCTCACTTTTTGGTTATTAACTTTTTGGCTTCAAAATGATTCAAAATAAGACATAAGAAGAGTTTATAAAACATAAGTCTAAAAGCAAATTAGCAATAAGCAGGTTATATAAGCTCAAATAAACACCGAGCTCTTTTAGGTGTAGAGTTTTCACGTCTATTGTGTCCTTCACTTTTACAAAATCGATAGTAGATGTGAAAATTAAAAACTTGTTACACAAATGCATAAATAATATTCCTGTAACAAGAAATGAATTAACTTGAATTTTTTTATTTTTTTTCTTTTTTTTTTTTTTTTTTTTTTTTTTTTTTTTTTTTTTTTTTTTTTTTTTTTTTTTTTTTTTTTTTTT